>LOJH01034873.1:3291-15911 GCA_001685095.1 Ellobius talpinus
AGAGAGAGAGAGAGAGAGAGAGAGAGAGAGAGAGAATGTATGAAACACACCAGTCTTGAGGTAACAACATGCCTGTTGTATCCAGGAACACTAAGGAAGTCAGAATGGCTGAGCAAAGGTGTGGGAGAAGAGCTGGGTAATGTAGGCATGCAGATGTTAGAGACTTCTAGGTCATGATAATGAGTCTGGCTTTTAAATAATCAGGTAGAGTATAAAGTATGGAGGCTGGTAAAAGTAGGATTTCATGATGGTATCAACAGACACTAAGGACAAAGAACACAAACTTCTCTGGAGCAAGGGATACTTAGAACCAGAGTTCAAGCATATCATGGTGCCTTCCACCCTGCTGAGACTGCTGGTGTCACCTTACCTCACCTGCTGGTCAACTCAGCTTCCTAAGACTGATGTCAATAACTGGTTTACATAAGAACACTCAGATGTTTAGAGAAATTGAGTTCCTTGTTCAGAGTCATGAGGCACTGAAACCAAATCTGCCTGACTTTGGAGGTCTCATTCTATCTACAAAAGCATAAACTATGAAATCTTTTACAAGGACCAGTGAGGGTGATTTGAATGAGAACGGCCCCCATAGGCTCATATATTTGAACATTTAGTCAACAGGGAGTGTCACTACTTGAAAAAGGTTAGGAGTTGTAGCCTTGCTAAAGAAAGTGTGTCACTAGGGGTGGGCTTTGAGGCTTCCAAAGTCCATGCTACTATGACCAATGTCTCGCTCTGAACCTATGGATCAGTGCGTAGCTCAGCTACTTTTCTAACACCATACTTGCATGGTGCCATGTTCCTTTCCATGATGATAGTAGACTAAACCTCTGAAACTGTAAGTAAGCTGCCAATTAAATGCTCTCTTTTGTAAGAGTTGCCTTGGCCATGGTATCTCGTCTCAACAACATAACAGTGACTAAGACAGATAAGTAAAGAAATATTTTTGTAACCAGTTGGCTACAGTGCATACATTGGTTCTGAAGAGTAAATACAAAATACTTATCTGAGCCCCTAGCATATAACAGATGCTCAGTAAGTGTGAGTTCCTATGTTATTATAGCTCTTGAAGATAGGTGTTGTGTTCTGACTCACTATAGGGTGTCCATCTAGACATTGGTGGCCATGTGGAGCTCTGTCCACTGTAAACTGTTCCTTGGCTCTCTGCTCAGGACTGCCCAAGATCTGTGTGCTCTGTTTGCTCAGGTTTGTGACTATGATAAATCACTGTCCCTCAACAGAAACATGCTCTCCCCAGTCCAACCCTCACCACTGGACATTGAACTGAGGTCAGTGAAAACAGAACTAGGTTGGGAACAGCAAGAAAGAAAGAACAAAGAAAAATAAGGGGTAATTAGAGATTACTAATGAGAGGGGGAGAGGGAGGGAGGGAGGCCCTAGCGAAACAAGAGAAATAGAGGGAGATGGAGGAGAAGTTGGTAAGAGACCCTCCATCTCATCTTCTAGATCTTTCTGTGGAAGAAAGGGTACTGAATGGACAATTTTAAGATCTAATACTATGGTTTAGAATAGCCTATCTCCAACAGGTTCATAAGTAGAAGGTTTGGTCCCAGTTTGCAATATGAGAAGTAGAGCCTTTAAAAGTCAACGTCTACATAGCCTCAAAATGACCCTGAGATGGTGCTCAAGAGACCATGTTGTTGTAAGAATGAGTCCATGCTCTATCCAGAAGTCATAGATCATTAAACAAAAGTCCCTGAGACAGTTTAAAGGAATCCCAGCAATCCCTAAAGAATATAGGTTATTGTCATTGTTCTCTATTGCTTACCAAAACTTGATAGTAAGACACTAATGTTGAAGCCGCCACCTGTTTTGGTCTTAGGACAAGGAGAAATCAAGTAAAAAGCTGCTTCCCTATTGGCTAGCTTTCATGGTGCTGGAAGGGACTATGCAGGCTGCTGGAGGAGATAAGTTATCAACAGTCTTACTCTGGTGTATATGCTATATGCTACAATTCTGGCTGCTGTAGAAAGAGATACCCATGGATGCATAGTGGTGTGGATGTTATGGGGTAACCAACTGCTTTCAGATTGGATTTAAGGCCTGCTCCACAAGAACGCATATCTGGTACTGAGAACTGGATTAAGAACCTATGGCTGGGTAGGTCATAAGTCCCAGAGAGAACCTACTACATAGTATCAAACTTCCCTCTAAATGCTTATCTTTGCTCTCATAGCTCAGTGCCATTCTCAGTCCTCATCAGAGAAGCTTTGCTGTGCAGTGGACAGTAGTGAACCCATAAATTCACAA
The DNA here is from genome assembly GCA_001685095.1 of Ellobius talpinus. Classification (NCBI taxonomy): domain Eukaryota; kingdom Metazoa; phylum Chordata; class Mammalia; order Rodentia; family Cricetidae; genus Ellobius; species Ellobius talpinus. The sequence continues at coordinate 5,563 of LOJH01034873.1, forward strand.
CTGGTCAAAGTGCAGAGAATATATGTCTATGGTATGCTCATCTGTTAAGTGAGACATCTATGCTATACCACACACACACGCATGCATGCACATGCACACACACGCGCGCACACACACACACACAGCTCACGGTTCATCTCAAAAGAGGAGGCAAGAAAGATTGTAAGAGCCTGAGGTTGTAGAGGACTGCTACAAAACAGTGGTGTTGTCAAAATATGACAGGGCCCCTACACATGCGACAGCTGTGTCTATATGCATAAGATTTCCCCAAGACCAAGCCAGTCAAATTTCAGCATGAATGGGGCGGGGTGCTCACGAAGCCTGTCTTAGAATTTCTATTGCTGTGTGAGACACGATGACCGACCACAGCAATTCTTATAAAGAAAAACATTTCATTGGGGCTGACTTAAAGGTTAAGGGGTTTAGTCCATTACTGTCATAGTGGGAAGCATGGCGGCACACAGGTAGACATGGTGCTGGGGAAGGAGCTGAGAGTTCTACATCCTGTTCCACAGTAGCAGGAAGAGGGAGTGGGACACTGGGCCTGCCTTGAGTTTCTGAAACCTCAAAGTCCACCCCTATTGACACACTTCCTCCAACAAGGCCATACCTCCTAATAGTGCTGCTCCCTATGAGCTTATTCATTCAAACTATAATAGGTGCTGAGAGAGTAAGCATCAGATTTCTTCAGGAGTGTAGCCCTGGGTAGGTTGCCCATGCTCCAGCAGGTGGCCCTACACCCATGAACATATAGGCAGAACTGACTGGACTTGGTGGCACTGCAAGTGGGAGAGGAGGAACTGGGGGTGAATTTGGAGGAAACACATTGCACACATGTGTAGGAGGCACAGAAGTCCTTGTGCTCACAGATAAGACCTCTGAGGACCAGGAATGTAAAACATAAAGTGTTGTCTCTTCATGGGGAGAGATACATAACTTGTTCCCCACCCAGAAAGCCAGAAGTGGATGTGGTTAATAGCCTGGTGACCTTTGCACTATCTGTGTGTGTGACTGAGACCACATAGGATCTTCCCCTAGATCCTTGTCATGAGCTTGTTTTTTTCAGTCAATCTATAGAGTCTGTCTCTACGGAAGATATCACATATATTCTACAAAGAGTCTCAACATAGTCATGCCTTAAGTTTGCTTGTGCACACAGGATTGAGTTATTTATCAACAGGATTTTTTTTTACCAAATTGTGCTGCGCTTAACTATGCCTAAAATAAACTGCCCAGCATCAGACTCCCAAAGTTTGAACCAACACCAGCTACTCAATCATGTTGAACAAAACTACCTTCTTGCCTCCTATGGATAATTACTCTGATGGCCATGGTGGTGACAGAGACCCTGGCACACATACATGAAATCCTCAAAGAATAAATAAAAGCATATTTAAAAGAGAAAGAGTAGGCCTGGCTCCTACTTGTTCTGGCTTCAGTCTCAATGTGCTGTCTTCTTCCTACCATGCTCCCTCCACTGTGACAGCTCGTACTGCTGTGTAGTCCTCACCAGGGTCCAGACAGTCAAACCCATTCCCTAGGACCTCTAGAATTGTGAGCAATAAATTTGTTTTTATTGACAAAATTACCCAGCCTAGACCTTTTGTTACAGCGATGAAAAATGTAGTCATATACACATCCAGAACACTTTTCTACTCGAACTTCTTTAAAACCTGCATGCATCTTATCCCCATCTAGAATTAAGCTTCCCCCCATGTTCCCCATTTGGGGGGTCTCTTTCATTTCCATGGATGAATGAGTCAGAAGACAATTCATCCTCATAGGTAAAGCCCAGTTTATTCATAAATGACAGTCAGTACAATATGCACTATAGCTCACCATGAGGTGCACAGCACAGGCCTGGGAGAAGCCACTTCACAGTAAGGAGCTGTGACGGCATCCGGAATTGTTCAGCAGCCACATACTGCCATAAATACCATAGCTGCCAATTTGGCTGTTTCAGGTGGAATCAGAGAGCTGAGACCTCAGCAGCAGCTGGGAGCAACTCAAACCCCAGTTTTTCCATTGAGGATCCAGCCCAGAAGAGAGGATTCCTTCCACATCAGCAATCTCCAAGAAGAGACCCTCATTTTAGATAATTATGGGAGCTTTCCACATCTGTCTCCTCTTCAAAGTTAGGTGTTGACCACTGAGGGGTCAGGAGAGAGAGAGCTCACAGTGGGTTGTGTATCCCTAATCAGACAAGGCATTTAGTGTCAAGCTGCAGAAGTCTCTCGATGATTCTTGCCAATCCAGGCTAAGAAGATGTCTAGCTCTCCTAGAGATTTAAGGGCAGCAGACGAGACCTCCAGCTAAAACCAAAATCAGAAAATAAAATTTAAAAACAGCATCATGTGTATAATTCACATAATCCCATTTGTGCCTTCACTCCCTAATTTATCCAATGCAGTTTTCACTTGGAGCTTTGATGCAGAGAGTCATGTGACAACTTCTTAGTGGTCTTGGAACATTATCTGGCTCACAGTACAAACCACTTGGATCTTCACTCTCTCTCCAGCATTGCTTAATAAGGCCTGTCCCCCCCAAAAGCAGAGCCTCAAGACAGTCCTAACCTCTTCTCTCTTCAGTGCACTGGCATCATTTGAGAGTGTTGAGAATGAGGAACTTCGGTCTCACCACAGAACTACTGTACCTCAATCAAATCTGTAGATGACATAACCTAACCTGCTCCTGCATCAACACCCATGTGAGAAGTACTGAGTGCAGCAATGCCAAGGGCCAGGTCCTGACCACAAGAACATTGTATGTGTTATGTTTCGTGGGTAACAGTTTCAGATTTACTGGGGACTGTTGCTCCCCCTGTATGATCATATCTTATGCAGGCCAGGCCTGTTGTGAAGGTGTAAGAACACAGTAGAGGAAGGGTGGAGGAGAGGACCCAGGAATTGCCCAATGACCTACAACATTTTTGCAGGCATCAGCTCAGATGGGCCTTCCATGAAGACTGGAGGGAAGAGTAAATGATTTGGCCTGGAGAGATGGCAGAAACATTGTACTCTCCACAATCTCATTTTCTGTCCTCCCTGTGCTCTCCTCAGCCCTCACCTGATTGTAGTTGTCTTGGATGATTCTGGTTGCATTGGTGGCTTCCTGACTGCAGCGACACTGACTATGAACCTGCTGGACACAATGAAGGCAGCACTCATTAGAGGACTGTTACACGCCCTCCTCCCGGCAAAGCCCTCCTCCCTACATGCCCCTCCTCCCTAGATGTTCCTCCTCCCTACGTGCCTCTCCTCCCTATGTGTCCCTCCCCCTACATGCCCCTCCTCCCTGCATGCCCCTCCTTCCTACACATCCCTCCCCCTACACGCCCCTCTTCCTTATATGCCCCTCCTCCCTACGTGCCCCTTCCCTACGTGCCCCTCCTCCCTACATACTCCTCCTCCCTAGTCAAGTGAAAAGCTTAGAAGAGGTGGAAAAAGTCTACATTTGTCCCTGGCTTCTGCTCCTCAGAAGAGCAAGCACCAGGTCTACCTTGTCCCAGTGCTGAGTGCAACACCCTACAGGGTTAACTAATTGAGTAACTATATCCATGTGATTGCCCAGCTGTAAGTTTTAAAGCAGGACAGGGACTGCTACCCTTTCTAACAGTTTATGGGATCTGAGACAGGGAGGGAAGCCATCACCTGCCACAGAAGAGCCACACCACACAGGAACTCATCAACAGCCATTAGGATGGAGCCTACAGTTTCTCTTGGCCTGAGTTTTGGTTGGTGATTTTTACTTTTGTCTCTGTTTGATTTTAACAAGTGACAGTGAACTTACAGGTGACCCTTGGAGATAGGCCTTACTGTATGACTTCCCAGAAATGTCTTAGTATGGAAATTTCAAAGGATCAGAAACAGAAAGTCCAGAGGTGTGCTTATGGTCAGAATGAAACCCTTGGTGTGTCCCTCTTAGGGGCCACGCTACACTTAGGAGATACTCTGGCATCAACTGGCCACTCCATGAGGCGACATATCTGACAAGGTGTCAGTAGGCAAGAAATACCCTGACAGCACCAGTCCTGGGCTCATTCTGGACAAATGGGAGCAGCTGCTTGGGATTCGGGCACACTGACTCGCAGGCGCACTGACTCTCAGATGCACTGACTCACACATTGCTCCAGTGTTCTCTGCATTTGGAGGAACGAGTTGGCAATGTTGCTGATTTTCCTCATTACCTCGGGGCTTGTCTCCTGATGGTCCTTGAACACCCTGTCTCTGTAGAAGGTCAGGAGGTGGCTGGTCATGCAGCACACATCTACAGGCTACAGACACAAATTAGATCATGCCCTGGAGGCCCTCTGCTCTCAACACTTTGGAGAAAAAGTACAAGAAGTTACAGAACTGAATATTCTTTTCTAGAATTCAGGGTTTTCTTCCATGTTTCCCACAGTCAATCCACCTATAGCCAGGAGATGTATTCACAAAGAATAGGGCTTGGAAAGCCATCACAGACAAGGATTCTCACCACAGCCTCCCTGGAGCAATATGTTATTTGTTCCCTCCAGGAACCAGGTGCCTCCTTCATGAGAGGGGTCACATCCCACAAGCCAAGGCTGTTTGCTGTAATCTCCCAGCTCGCAACATCCTTGGCTCCTGGACATCAGGGATCTTACCAGGCATGACCAATATATTCATCTTGACCACTAAGCCCTGAACCTCACATACTACTGGACTCTCTCGCAATTTGTCCCTTAAACTGGGCCAGGGCGAGGAGCTGAAATTTGTGAGACGGGTGACCAGTAGCCACATCTGGGAAGGTCAGTGGGCTGCAATGGAAAGCAGAGGCCTCAAAGACAAAGCACAGCCCTGAGAAGCTCTGCAGGCCTGAGGAAGTACTGCAGAAGGTTTACTCCCCAGCCTCTAGTCCCAGGACAGCTCTTCCTAGACAGTGGCAGAATAATTTGAATCAGGATCTTCTGTTCCCCTGCCCTCAGTGGATCTCTTAGCCAGAAAAAAAGGTTACGCACTGCTGTGTTATTAAAGACTGTGGCATTAGAAAAAAAATCAATCCAAGAGAGAGAGAGAGAGAGAGAGGGAGGAAGATTGGTTCAGCAGCTGGCGAACTTTTGACTGAGTCTGAGAACCTGTGAGAACCTGAGTTCCACCCTCAAACCCCATGTAAAGAAAGGAAAGAACTAATGCCCAAAAGTTTTCTTCTCTCTCTCTCTGTCTCTCTCTCTGTCTGTCTCTGTCTCTCTGTCTCTCTCTCTGTCTCTCTCTCTCTCAAACACACACACACACTGAATAATTTTAAAAGTGAAAAGAAATGGAACGAATGAGGGAGAAAAGAAAGGACAGGAATATATAATAAAGACCTTATTCACTAGCTCCCTTCCTTACTCCACATCAGCTATTTCTCAAGCTCAGGAGGAGAACGAATCTGGAAACAGAGGCATAAACTGGAAGAGGGTGTTCTATTCCTGGCTTTGCCATTAACTCATCATTCCTTTTGAAGTCTCAATTCCTCATAGATACATACTTTTAGTTTGTCATCTAAGAACTCAGCAACAACTAAAATGTAGATCATTTTTAGATAGATGCAGAGGTCAAAATATTTTTTTTGGTTTTTTGTTTTTTATTCAATTTGTTTTGCTTTTTGAGACAGGGTCTTGATAACCATGAACTGGAAATTGCCAGAAAAAAAAAGCCTAACATATGATTAAGATTCTCCAAGGCTAACTGACTAAATAGAACCTCTGTGGTTGTGGAGAGTTGTAATACTGTGTATCCAGAGTTAAATTATCTTGGGCTGTCTTTGATACCAGGAGAAACTTTCTGGAATATACTAATAGACCACTCGTGTCCCTAGCGTTAAGAATGTCATCAGATAGCATCCGAGGCCTGTAGCAGATTCTCCACAATTTGCTGTAACCTGCCTGCCTTATGCTCCCACCAATACGTTTTAAATGCCTTGATTATGCCTGTCTTTTGTCCTATTGCTGTACAAACTTCACGATGCTGCACTGCTTTGAAGCACTCCATTTGGCATAATCCAGATTCCAAGGGGTAGTCGCTCCTGTTTGGCTATGGAATAAACTATCTCTTATTCCCTTTGAACTGAAAATTGGGTTTATGCATTAACATAGCCCTGGCTGGCCTGGAACTCACAAACTTGAACAGACTGGTTTCAAACTTGTAACTATCCTCCTGCCTCTGCCTCCCAAGTGCTGGGAGCATAAGCATGCCCCCACACACACACCTGGCTAAGAGATCACTCTAAATGCACCTCACGGGCTCATTTTGTAAAGCAAAGAATCAGCAGCAAACTACCAGCTGGTAACATCCTTTCTGGACAGGGAGCTGGAAGCCCTACTGGCCTTCCCATCTAGCTGCCAATTGTAGAGCACACCCCCAGGCTCTCTATAATAGTTCTGTGATACAACTTTCATCCCAGAAGTCTCCTCAGCTGCTCTGTTGTCTCTGTCAGAAAAAAAGCCAAGGCTCTGCCTGGTTCCAAAGGTAGCCGCCCCCTCAGCCCCCTACCCTACTCTGCACATTCTTTGCATCCTAAACCTGCTTGCTCGCTGTCCTTGTCACACAGCCCTGCCTTCAATGGCGTCACACCCGTTTCCGCCCTGTATCTACTTAGACCTTTTATCTTCTTATCTACAACCTCCTCAGCTTTTAAATGACTCCAGTTTTTGTTTTGTTTGTCTTCATTTCTCCCCATGGAATCGTCCAAAACAGTCTCCAAGTCACTGAATTCCTGTCCCATTGGAGTACCGGGTACTTCTGTCACCCTCTGGGAAAGTGTCACTTCTTTGGTCACGCCCACGATTTCAAACTCCCTGGAATACTGTCATGCCCAGACTACTCAGATGACAAAGGAGCCTGGAGCATTAAGAGCACACTGGGTAGGGATTTATTTCTTTGCACTACGTCTTTAAAAAGCAGACACAAACCAACTGTTACCTTAATGCTGTCCAGATTCTCCAGTGAGGACAGGATGGTGACATTTTTGAAGGTGTCTTTAGTTTGCTGTAACAAACAGGACAGGCATTAATGAGAAGTCTCCACTCTCTCAGGATACACACAAGTAACAGGAAGGCGAGTACCTTTCAGGCTAAGACGTGAGGTAAGACAGACCCCATTCCTTCAGACGACCCATGCTCACCAGGGCTCTTCTGATTTCCTGGAAACTCTGTCCTATAAGGCGCATGTCCACGGAACTCAGGCATCTCCTGAGGCTGCGGGTGTGCACAGAGCACAGGATGAGCGCCATACCCAGGAGCCAGTGGGAAATGCACTGTGTCTTCATGTCCTGAAGCAAGGACTGAAGTCCTCCGTCTACCTAGAATGCAGAGCAGAGACAATCAAAACCGCTCGTGCTCTTCCGGGGGACCTCATGGCAGAGGCCTTGGCCTTGGGGAGCCTCAAAGGCTCACATCTCCTCTTGTGGTTTTACTTGAAGTAATTGACTCTGATCCCTCACCCTATGCCCAACAGTCCCTCACTGCAGCATGTTTCATGCTGGGCTCTGACTCTGCCCTTCATCAACTGGGCTGAAAAGTCTTGTTTCTAATAAACTCAATAAGGGGAACAGATTGAGCAACAGATCTAAAAACCATAAAAACCGATTGGCTTTTCGGTGTTTGCCCCCCATAGGAAGTAACCTCTAGTGCTTATCTGCCTAAAATCGTGTTTGGAGCTAAGTGTGCACAGAGACATGTCACACATCACTGTGCAGCCTAGGATCTGACTTTGGCACCCTCCACAAGGGTGCCAAAGCAACACAAAGAGATAAACCTTAGAACAGCATGCAATATGCCCTCTCCCCTCTGCCCTCTACACAGTGTGAGCCTTACCACTGAGTCCCTCATTTCCCTCTGTGAGTGCAGAGGCCAGTGAGGAGAGGAGGGCCCCAAACACAGCTAGGCAGCTGGGGAGCCACAGTGCACCTGCTTCTAGACTCTCACTATGGGGCTAGAGGGCTGTAATTGTGAAGGGGGTCTATGAATGGGAGCCACACTGCTCCACTCCCCACCACCACAGACCACATCGTCCTGGGAATCCTGAGCCCCTTGCCTAAAAAGCCATGAAAGAGCAAGCCAAGCTTTTTCTTAATGTAAATCCTTCCTGGGACACCAGCAGGTAGATACTGAAACCTCCCAAATGACAGACAGTTCTCCCTACAGGGTAGATACTGAGACCCCCGAATAACAGACAGTTCTCCCTACAGAGACTGATTTTCTAACTCTCTGACCGAACAAGGAAACAGACCCCATAGGCAAGGGAAATTGGTAGGTAGCTCCCCACGCCCCCCAACCCGACTCTGCTCCTTCTAAAACAGAGTCAAGACATTTTGGGCAATTCAGGTAACAGTGGAGGCAACCCTTGTCCTACACAGTAGGCGTGTTGGGCTGGGCACTGTATGAAACATTTTGCATACTTGCCATGTTTCATGTGACACCCACCTCTCAGAAGGTTTGTTTCTATCCACATTTTACCAAGGAGGGAACTAAGAATTAGGACAATGAAATAGGTCACCAGAGCTGGCTGGGCAGCTGACCCCTGTCTGCACTCACTCCTTAGAGCTAAGCCTTCCTCTTACAAACCAGTTTCTCTCCCGCGTGCATATTCATCTTCGCTGGAGATGACAGCTTCACACCAGACAAAAACCCATTTCTGATTAGCTCCCACTGAACCCGGAATGTGCTTTGTATTTAAGAAGACAGTAATTCTGCAAAAGGTTAAGTTCCTAGAATGAGAAGGCTGTGGTAAAGATATTCGATTCCTTCATACTCTATTTTCTATCCTTTCCTCTTTCTTCCTTTTTTCATTTCCTTTTGTTAAAAAGAAGGTACCAGAAAATTCACACTCACACACACACACACACATGCACTCACACACACATGCATGCATGCACAAATACTCCTCCACATTCCATAAAAAACCAAAGTACCCTGGACAACACAGGTTGTACACAGCAGTCACCCCTTTAGTATTAAGGACCTGAGTGAGACTCCTGACAGCCCATGCCAGCCTCACCTCTCCCGGCGTCTCCTGTCGCAGGGGACTTGTTTCTCCATGTTCTTTGCCATTTGGAAAGGGTTGATCACTTTTATGCTGTGGATAGGAGGAAATGTTGACAAGAGTTACTGGGTGGGTCCACCTTCAGGAGATTCCACGCCCCCCATTCTCATGTCTTTAGTATTTCATTTCCTTGTTTTCTTTTCTTTCTTTTTCTTTGTGATACAGTTAATTAATCATCATTAAGAAATGGCCCTGCTTTTCTGAATTTTGACACACAGCTTCTGGGAAAGAAAAAAAAACTCCCCGTCACCACATAAATGAGAATTACTTATAATTTTGTGTTCATGGAGAAAAATCCAAGTTGGGTCACTTTCCTAGGAGCCGTGGCACGCCATCAACTGCACCCTGAAGGCACAGTCAGGAAAATGCGGATGGCCTGGCTTTGTCAGCAGACAGCTCCATGAGATTCTGCAGGTCCTCTGGCTCCAGCACAAGCCATCTCCCTGATGTCACACGCAAGTTCCAAGAACTTACCACATGCCAAGCTTTTACATGCATCAGATTACTTCATTTAACTTCATGGGAATCCAATCTTTTTTCTCCTGTGGCAAGGGGTTTTATTTGTTTGTTTGTTTGTTTGTATTGCATGGCATCTCTTTCCCCTCGATCTTGTCCCTCCAAAGGCCCTTTGCTTCTTGAGTGATGTGAAGAGAAATGACAGCGAGCAGTACAGGATCTTAAGAGGAATTCGTGGCAGAGCTGGGAACAGAACTTAGGACCCTTATACTGGGGCCAGAAGGCCCTTTATCCAGGCTACTTTCTTATTTATTAGAATTCTCCATCATGAAGTTTTCCAGGGGTCAGGATTTTAAGTAACAGAAAGACAGGGTATAATCGTATCCTCCCCAGGAGAGTCATTTTCCCTTGGGGACATGGTCTCTGGCAGGCTACCCATGGCCCTGTGGATGGCCCCACTCCCATGCACATATGGGCAACACTAATTAGACTCAGAAGGGAGATGGGGCCGAGGCACTGTGGGGAGTTGGAGGGAGATGGGGGGAGTTGGAGGGAGATGGGGGGAGTTGGAGNGAGGGAGATGGGGGAGTTGGAGGGAGATGGGAGGAGTTGGAGGGAGATGGGGGAGATGGAGGGAGATGGGGGAGTTGGAGGGAGATGGGGGAGTTGGAAGGGGTACTTGTGGGTGGACATAATCAAAATGCAGTGAAATCAGTGAAATTTCCTTATGAAAGAAGGAAATTTTCAAGGAATAGATAAAAACATAATTTTACAAACTAGTTTCCTGGCAGGGCAGTGGTGGCACACGCCTTTAATCCCAGCACTCGGGAGGCAAAGGCAGGTGGATCT
>LOJH01034875.1:838-15910 GCA_001685095.1 Ellobius talpinus
CACACACAGAGAGAGAGAGAGAGAGAGAGAGAGAGAGAGAGAGAGAGAGAGACGGGGGAGAGAGGAGAGAGAGAAAATGAGATGTATATGTATATTCCTAAATACATAAGTACAATTGTTTAGTATGTATAATGTTACTTGTATATATATTTTCAGGGTTCCTTTTCAATAACCCAACTCACAGCACCCATATTTTTAAATTCATTATTTCAAGAATGTTTCATTTTTCCTTTTATTGACCTCTTCTTTTTAGCAGTAAGTATTTATTGACTTTATAAAAACAAGAGCAAAACAGTCACAAAACAGAAGCAGATTCCTTAATGGTTGACCCTTCCTCTTTACTGTGGAATGGACAGATGAGACAGCTGAATATTCTGATCCATTTAAAGTTAAAATCCAGACAGTGTAAATCATCTTGATACATGACCCACTGTCGTTCTCTTGTCCTTCATGTCCTCAGTCACTTTGCAAGTTCACTTCCAACCTAGGGTCCTACATAATACTTCTAGGTCTACGATTCCCTTTAAACAAATGAAAGAAGAGCCAGGTGTGGTGGTGCACACCTTTACTCCCAGCACTTGAGAGGCAGAGGCAGGTGGAGCTCTGAGGCTAGCGTGGTCTACAAAGTAAGTTCCAGAACAATCAGGGTTGTTACGCAGAGAAAAAAAAAAACTCTGTCGTTTTAAAAAAAAGAAAAAGAAAGAGAAGAGCCTTTTCCTGAGTAATAGCCTCAAATACAATCAAGACTAGCATATTCACAGGGGCTGCTAAAACACTGTGCCATGTTATATTAACATAAAATGTTACATATATGAAACATTTTCACTGGCATTAAATTTTTATCTTTTAAAAACTGTAGTGTAGAAGAGAATGTAGAAAATTAAGATAATGAAATAGCAGCTGAGAAAGACAATTGTACAACCTAGTGCCAGGGGAAATAGTGAGTGCTCAGTAAACAAATGGATGAATGTTTAATAGGACAGTCCTGATGTTTGCAATCATCTCATAATCAACCTCTACATCTAGCTTAGTAACATCACATTGATGTAATCGCACTTTTTTATTGGCTGTTGAACACATAAAAAGCAAAATTTGATATATCCTTCAAATGTCTAAGGCATATGGACAATGTTCAATTAAGCAATGTTAGCAAATGTAAGAAACATAGTGTGAATTCACACGGCAGAAGATATGAATCCAGGATCATATTGCCTAATCAATAAGACAAAAGCCAGGTGATACCCCTGAGAGAAGAGTCATCTCTGGCATGTCCAAAGTACACAATCAAGAAGCACAGGAGTCTTTGTTTCTAAATATGTGCTGAGGGTATATGTAAATAAATTACCACAATGAAAAAGAAAAAAATTATATTTAATATATCCAGTAACACAGTAGTGCTTTCAAATATACTAAAAAAATTTAGATAATTTCTATTACAAGAATTTACTCTTTTCTCTCAATTTATATTAACATGATTAAGTCCTTTTCTCACTAATATTTGGTTCATTATCACCTTTTTACTATAAAAGCGCACAACAAATGTGATGGTTGAGTGTCATGAAGGAGTCCAAGGGTTTGGCTATCTGCTTACCTCGGGCTTTAAAATACTTCACGTGGTTGGCCACCGCCTCCGTAGCGCTTTCATTGGGGCAAACTTTGACTCCATTTGGGAACAGAATCGATCTCTGCCTTCTAAGCAGCCACCTGCTCTCTGCCTCTGTGGGCTCCAAAAGCTGCCTGTTTCTGGGAGGCAGGGAAGGGCCAATGGACTTCTCAGGCAGGAGCAGGGAGACTGCATGCGTGGGTTCTTGTATCACTTCTGCAGAAAAGATGGTCTGTTACTACAGAGAAGGGACTGGGAGCAGAACCCGGGGCTTCCCGGGAAGGAGAGGCAGGACAAAAAGCAGCAAATAGAGACAAGGTGAAGTTTGCTCCATTTAAACCGTTAAGACAATGCTTGAAACACATACATGCACACCGAAGGAAGACATACTCAAGCTTTTTCCCATCTAGCTAGTAATCCTTTAATTCAAGATTGTTTTTAAAATTAAGTACACACCAAATTTCAACACAAGGGTGTAAGGTTTGAATGAGGAATTATTACCCAACTCATGGGAGATGATTTCTAAATCTAAAGCAGTTCAATAAAGCAATAGTAAAGATTAATAGCCATATTGTCCAACAACAACGTCAAATATTACTATTTTGACTATATTAAAGGCCCCCAAGAAAACAAGTATTAGTTTTGAATTACCTGAAAATGATACAAGATTTCCTCCTGCCAGAAAAAATATCAAAATATCCAGAGAAATCTTCCTTAAAAGAAGAAACATAATCATTTAGGCCAAAACCAAAGAAATGAGATGACAAAATGAGCACCCAGAGTTTGGAGGTTTCCACTAACAAATGTTCACAAGAAAAAGCCTCACAGTTAAAAGTTTATGTCTGGGAGTGAGCAACCACTCTAAAACCATTGTCAATTGACAGAAGTTTTTTTAAAAAAAAAAAAACTCGTCCTTTCAGAGTAGCTCTGGCTTCTTTTCTGACTTAATAGGGACACTATGGAAGCAGGGAGGTAAGCTAATTAGGACAGATGGGCAGAGAGAATTCTAATCTAGCTACCTAAGCGCCTTAGTAAACACCGCCTCCCTTAAGCCCTGCATTTGCAGTGTGCTTCACAGGCACCTTTTCTCCCAAGGCTCTGACTCCGTGGTCAGAAGTGGTAGACTTACATGTTCTCTGTGTTTTCCTAAGACAAAGACCTATAAGCCAGACGGGCTCATTTTCCTGCATAGGAGAAAATCCTTTGTAACCACTTCCTTTACCTTCTTCCTTGTGCACCGTGAAGTAATAATAAAGGGAGCCCATGGTGGAGCTGCTGAATTAACAGATCAACTCATTTCACCCACACAGCATGACTTAAAATACCGCCTGGCAAATATTGAGTTTACAACATAAACTATGTTAAAAATAACTGCTGCCAAAAAAATAATAACTGCTGCCAAGTTTTCTATCAAACATGAAGTTCCTGCCATCTTAGACGGTAGTGACATTGCAGTGAAAGAATTCACCATGAAAGAGGCAGAAAGACAATTTTTTCAAAGCAGTATGGAAAAGCAAGAACGAGCAAGATAGCAGGGAGAAAGTATCTACCAAGAATTTTAGGGGCTGTTTTCATGGGGTTCTGTGGACAGTGAGGTGTTTCCATGGCCTCGTGCCGTAGAACAACTGTCAAGTTGGTTAGAGTTGACTACTTCTTATGGAACAGTTTTTCTTAGTGGCCTTCCCATTCTGCCCTGAAGAAATAACAGCATATTCTTGGGATAAAATAGTTCAACGTAGCCTAAATCGGCATTCACAGGATATTCACCATGAACATGAAGAACTCTTAGTCGACAAATGGTGTCCTCCACCAAATGGAATCATATAAAATTCTTTACTCGTAAAGTTTTTCATCTACCTAAGCAAATAGAAAGCAACAAAGTTAACCAAAAAATCCCTGTGGGAGCTTGGAATTACTATTTTTTTTAAAAAAATTAGTTTTACATATTCTGATGAAATTTTTGAAAACATTTACTATCTAAAGCACATGTCCCTTAGAATCCTTAACTGTGTTACTGTCAATGTTCTCGTGGCATGGGAAGAGCTTATCAATTATGTGACAGCCTCAAATAAATATTTCCAGCCCTTCTAACAAGCTGTATTGCATAGTGATACCTGTAAAATATTAGTAGTGTTAAGAAACTTGAAAACTTGAATCAAAGGGGAAAAGTTAAAAATTTATGGCCGGGCGGTGGCGGCGCACGCCTTTAATCCCAGTACTCGGGAGGCAGAGGCAGGCAGATCTCTGTGACTTCGAGACCAGCCTGGTCTACAAGAGCTAGTTCCAGGATATTTCTTATATATTTGTTGATGATTGCAAACACAGGAACACATCTTAATTAACAAATACTGGTGGGAATTACTGTTTTTGTTGGCCTACTCCAAAGAATGAAAAGCTCCTGAGAACCAAGGCAGTCTGGAAAACACTGCTGTACTTAAATTGAGAAAAACCTTCTCAAATGCAAAACGTTTCCAGCATTTGATGGCCTTGTAGTCCATGTGTACGTGGGATAAAAATAATCAAACTTTTATACAAATTTCTAGGTAAGAACAGAAGTACAAATTATTCTGTATGATTATTCTTTGAGCATAAGTGTTGCAAAAGGCGTTTTTAGAAACAGGAGTAGCAATGTGTTACTTGGAAATGAATAATCACCAGAATACTAGCATGAATGGGGAAGGGCCCCTGATATCCCACCCTTGGTGAAAGCGCTACTAGCAGTTGGTGGCTGGCTGCTGGGGAAATGTCACTCTCTTTTGGGGTATGGTCACCAGTAGACTGTCAATGCCCCAGCAGAAGGCCCCATATCCATGCTGACATGGGAAGCACTAAATTAGACCAGGGACAACATAAATTAATCAACAACAACAGCATAAAAAGAGGTCATGAAGTCAGGTGGGAGGAGGGTACCAGGGTGTTAGAGGGAGATGAAGTATTTACTTTCAAAAGAAGAAAGTGTGTATGTGTGTTGGTGTGGGAAGTCCTTCTGCATGTGTTGCTTTTATTGGTTAATGAATAAAGAAACAGAGTAAAGCCAGGCCGAAAGAGATAGAGAGTAGGCAGTTAGGGAGAAGCCATGGAGCCGCCAGGTGGAACCTTAGCATGAGGTTTGTGGCCTACCAGCAAGGTTCCAGCTGTTGGCTAACGTCTTTCTCCTCTGGCAGCTCCATGGCTTCTGACTCCTCCTACTTTCAGTTTAGGTTTCCCGCCTAGCTCTACTCTGCCCTATCACAAGCCAAAGCAGCTTCTTTATTCATTAACCAATAAAAGCAACACATATACAGAAGGACCTCCCACACCAGTGTGTGTCTAGCAAAATGTTGGATAACAGACTTAGATTAGGCATCACTTGCTTGGGACTAGAAGTGCTACAGTTACAAATTACGTCAAAAATCAAGTTAAAATGAACATATGAGAATGATTAACCTATTCAGAAGCAAAACCAAGCCAGGCATTCAGCTTTGATTTGGGCTTCAAAGTGGCATTCACATCACAAAACAATAGTTCATTACCTGGTTCCACATATACCTTGTTGAAAAATACGGCACACTGTTGTTACCATGGTAACTTCAAGTACATCTTCATCTGAGGTCTTCTTGACCCTTTGATTTCTCCAGTCCCCCAAAAAGAATACAATTTTACAGATGAGATTACATAGGCCACGGGGACAGGAGGCCTCATATACAAAGATCCTTGTCTTCTGACATGTGACAACACGTGATGACACACGATGACATGTGATGGGCAATGTTTACAAAATCCCACAGAAATATGCCAGTTAACGGAGCAGAAGTACAGCATGAGTAGTTCTGTGCTGCGAAGGAGGAAGGAGAATGGAGGATAGACAAACAGGCTGGAACAGGATGAAGACAGCTCTATGACACTGAGGCGTTTCCCTTCCTGACCCCCCCCCAAAAATAATAAATAAAAGGTGATTTCTAAGACATTTAAAACTTTCTCAGGCACCTGATTGAATAGGACTTACAAAATCAAACAAAAAACTCGTCTCTCCACCCCAATCTCAAGAGTTTTAAGTTAAAACTTGTATCTTCTCTACAAATAATCTCTGGTCATTAGTATGTGTTTCACTGTCTATTGCCTCTCACCAATATCCTACGCTAACAAAGCTTCACCCACTCTCAAAGAAACTATTTTTACCAAATTAGACTTGTTTATCTGTCCAAAAACGAGTGTTTGCTTTCAAAAACCGAAGAGCTCGTTTCTTAATTTATGACTAGTGTATGCATCTATGTGTGCACATGTACATAACATGTATGTGGGTGAGCAGGGCACAGCTAAATGTGGAGGCTGGAGAACAACATAAAATCAGCCATCTCTTCCCACCTTCTCATGGGTTCCAGGAACCAAACTCGGGTCACTATGTGTCCTGGTTAGTTTTTACGGTCAAGTTCATATAAACTAGTCACTTGGAAAGAGAGGGTTTTATTTGAGGAACTGCCCAGATCAGACTGACCTGAGACCCTTGGGGAATTATCTAGACTGCTGAATGATGCGGGAGGGCTTGGCCCATTGTTGTGTGCAGTACCACCTCTGGGAAGTGGGCCTAGGCAGTAATGAGAAGCTAACCAAATAAAAGTTTAAAAAAAGTTTAAAATTTTTTTGAAAAGCTAAATGAAAAGGAGGCCTATGCCCCAGTGGATGGCCCCCACATCCATGCTCCAACAGGAAACAGTAATTAGACCAGGAAATTCTTAATAAACAAAAGGGCATGAAGCTGAGTAACAAAGGGGACTGCACTGTGAGCATTTGCTGTGAGATATTATTTTAACTATGCAAAGGTGTTACATTTGCTTATGTTAAGGAATATTACTTTAATTGTGTGAACGTGTTACATTTGTTTATGCTGTAATTGCTTAAATATGGAAAGATGTTGTATTTGTTTCACCTTGCTGCCTAAGGCACTTGATTGGTCTAATAAAAAGCTAAATGTCCAATAGCTGAGTAGGAGAGGGATAGGCAGGGCTGGCGGGCGAAGAATAAGTAGGAGGAGAAATCTAGGCTGGAAAGAGAAGGGACAAAGAGAGGGACAGTCCTAGGGACAGGACTGGGACCAGAAGCCAGGCAGTTGTCAGCCAGCCATGGAGACAGCAGGAAAGTAAGATATACAAAACAGAAGGAAAGGAAGGTAAAAAGCCCGGAGGCAAACACAGATGAAAAGACACAGCATCATTTAAGTTGGAAGAGCTAGTGAAACAAGCAGAAGGCCAAACATTCGTAAGTAACTAATTCATAACTAAGTCTTCGTGTCAGGATTTGGGAGCTGGTTGAGGCCCCAAAGAAAGCTTGCTACAGGCATTAGAAGAGAGTAACAGTAAATGGATATAAAATCAAAATGTATAAAACTTTCAATTAATAAATACCAAGTATTATAAAAAGTATTTGCTTTCAAAAAGGAAAAAGTTCGTCTTTTGTGTGTCTAGCAAAATGCTGGCAGAGGAACTGAACCAGTAGTGTTCTTCCATGGTTTCTGCTTCAAGTTCCTACCCTGATTTCTTTCCCTCAAGGGCTGTGACCTGTAAGTAAACGATGACGTAAACCCTTTCCTCCCCAAGCTGGTTTGGTTATCGTGTATACCACAGCAACAGAAAGCAAACTAGCACATTAGGCTTACACAGCAAATGCCTTTACCCACTGAGCCCCATGACCCCGGCGTGCATTTTCTCACGTGTACTGCTGGCTATTAGGTGATGGGAGCTGGGTATCATGGGACATACCCAGGAGCAGAAGAGTTACATGTGTTGGATCTTAGAATATTTGCAAATGCATGGCTATATCTTGAGGGAAGGGGCCAAATCTATGCATGATATTCATGTATGTTTCATATCTACTCTTCATACATATCCTGAGCTAATTGTATGTAATATTTTAGTGTTTTGACTGTCACCCATCACAGGTAAGAATGGAATTTTCTACTTGTTATATCATGCTGGTGCTCAGAACACTTCAGATTTGGGAGTGTTCTGGATTTGGGCAACACTTATCTAATTACCTGAAGTATTATTTTCCTTTACACAAAAAGACATTCAAATTAACTGTATACCTGCTAAAGTGTGAAAAAATTATTTAAACATCCAATCACATGGTATATGCAGTACACAATAGTTAAAAATACAATTCTAGCATAATATACATAAATATTTATGTTTCCTATATACTCCCCATATCCATCCTGAGGTAATTTTATACAGTACTTTTTTAGAGTTTTGACTGTTATCCACCACCACAGGAAGTGATTTAACTTTTACCCATCAAAGGGGTGATCATATCACCCATTTCTAGCAGTGTTTCATATTTAAGAAAAGATTACACCTCAATTTAATGAATTGAAAACATGTTTAATATAAAATGTTGACATCCTCAAATCATTATTTCTATATGAATTTAGGAAAACAAATTTTAAACAGTCTCCAAAACATGATGAAGGACAGTGGTATCTTTGAAAAACACACAAACAGAAAAGGTCAGAAATTACAAGATCTCTTATACACTTGCTTTCCAAAATTAGATGTACAAAAAAATTAACAGCCACTTTTAAAAAAAAGTTTCTCGCCAACATACATAAGTTGGGAATGAAATATGCAGTTAATAAGCACTTTCATGTAAAATCTCCAAAAGCCATGTATCCTGAACAGTGCAAAGAGAGACAAGACCAATAGAATCTGAGGACACTAAGGCTAACTGGCAACCCAAGTCACTTGATTTTGAAATAAAACCTTCAGACTTCTTAGTTTTATCTTAAATTGCCTTTGTTTCAAATGCTTTACAACAGTTATAACTGTAAATCCAAGAGATGTTTAAAATAATATTCTAAAACCCATTATCTGAGAAAACAATATGATCGTATCTCCCTAAAAATATTTCTGATAGTATGATTCTAAAATGCTTAATAGATAATACCACCACCATCACATAAATTCAGTAGAACTGTTACCTGAATATTTAATAAAATATTGGGTGCTGTATAAGTGAGATCCCTGGGGGATCATAATCTTTAGAAACTATAACTTAAAAATATAAAAGAAATGAGGAATCTGGCTTTGCAGATGAATAGTGGGTAACCAAACTATAAAATTACATATTTGGTTCTAAATAATAAATAGAAGTTTAAAAGTATTTTCTCTGTTAAAATTATGAGGACATCAATTTTACCTTTTATAGAAACTGTATACACACATTCCAGGATAATGTAGGAATGAATATTTATATAGCTATACCTCAAATTAACAAAGCTTAGCTACATAATTTTTGAAAACTTATTTGGTACTTAAAATGTGTTCCACATTTTATCTGAACAAATGAACTCACTTCTCAGACCTCTATATGTGACATGTGAAGAAGTGGGGGAGGGGACAGTTAGAGCAGAGAAATTGCATTTAGCAATTGAGAATAATAAGCTGCACTTTGAAAGGGTAAATTTGTATCTAATGGTTTTCCTTTTTTTCATACTATACAGAAGGGATGCCGTGAATGGCATTTTCTGAAGCCTTGATACTAAGTTCTTTTTTAAAAAAAAAATACACAGTATTCATACTGCATGCTTGAGCTGCAAAGAACAGAGTTACAATATGATGTGACTTGCCAACAAATCTGACAAGTACTGGGGCTGGCACCAGGGAGAACCCACCTCCCATCAACACCCAGTCATGTGGAAGTACAGATCACATAGGTTTATTACTTACGAAACATTCCCACATTACATACACTATTGCATAATCCAAGCATATTTAATCATAAAAATATATTTATGAAATTTTAATTTCTATCTTATAAGTGCTTCTATGACACCTTCAGCTGTGAGAGCCCAACGACTCAAACAAGATACCATATACATTTCAACAATTTATGAACTACTGCAAGTTACTTTCTTCTCTGTAAGCTGACACAATGCTGGTTAAGCCGCTTGCCAGGAAATTTAGAGAGCATGAGCCATGTCTGCACAGATTAACTAACTACTGCTGCCCTTCTGTTGCTGCAAATGAAGTTTCAAAATGAGCTCTCGAATATCTTCCCGCTTGGTCTTTATTACATGGCGAGGAAACCATTTCTCCAAGTGAATTGGGAGTTCAAAATTAACAATGGGATCCTAAAAAGAGAAAGGAAAGAATGATATTAGTGTGACATCATGATTTCAATTTTTTAAAATCTCACTTTTGTAGGAAATGAAAACATGACACCTTTCGAAAATCAACAGATTGCTGCACACCATACCACAGCCCTCACATAAAGCACAAAATTAGTTTTCAGTTTCTCAGCTGGGTAACCATGGCCACAATCAATTTTAGACCATTTTCATAAACTGCTAACTTCTGAGCATTAAAATGAAATAGTCTACTCTGTTATACTGCATGTCTGAGTGGTGTCATAACTGGTAAAGAATGACTCAGCAGAACTCAGAAATCAGATTCCTTTGGACACATGTTAATATTGTTGAACTATTATGGAGAAAGCCCTGGTATAAACATGAAAAATCCCACTAAAAGTCATCTTTTAGGGTAAGAAACAGCTTTCTGAACTGCTACATTTCCAAGGTGTTAATTTAATGGCAAAGTTAAGTTACAACTAAGAAGTTATTTCTCCTGTGTTAACTTTTTCTAGTTGCTAGGGAAGGCTACCCTTAGCTGGTATTCATAAATCTGAAGGCTAATGTAAGGACTTACATCTTGGAGAAGACAGGGTGAGAGGATGGACTGACTGGAACCCTATATGTGCTTTAATACATAAAGCTTGCCTGAAGATCAGAGGGCAAAGCAGTCATACTAGTCAGCCATACAGGCCAGGGAGTGGTGGCACACACCTTTAATCCCAGGACTCAGGAGACAGAGGCAGATTTGAACTCTGTGAGTTCAAGGCCACCCTGGGCTACACAGATTAAATCTGTCTAAAAGAGAAACAGATCTCATACAAAGATGATCCCAGCACTTGGCATCCATGCCTTTAATCCCAGGAGTAGGGGGGGTGATGCCTTTAATCCCAGCAGGAGCAATATGACTGGACAGAGAGAGGATTATAAAGGGGAAGACAGGCACTCAGTGCGGTGTGGAGTCTGAGGATTCGCAGAGACAGGATCTCACCCCTTTGGTCTGAAGATTTGGTAGAGGTAAAAGGTCTCTCTAGTAGTTGACTGCTTTGCTTTTCTGGTCTTCAGCTTGATCCCCATATCTGTCTCTGGGTTTTTGTTATTTGTGCTACAAATGCCTACATGGTGATTTACTGCCTAATTTTACTAGTATTTGTACCGTTTTCTTTAGGGAAACCCATTGGTTCCTCAAGCCTCTGTTTTTAACCTGTTTGATGCTATATCAGTACACAAAACATAGGTTTAGAATTTTTAGCTTCTCCCAGGAATTTTACATGGTGATTCTGTATTTAACTTATATTCTATTATTGACCAAGGCTGCCTAAAATTGGAATTATGAAACAAAGTAAGAAAACGTCACTAACGACACCCACTGGATATTCTAAGCCTTAAATCAAAATCTACTTGGAAACAATGCTAGAAGACCAGAACTGTCAGCATATAATGAAGTTCCAGTGTGGAATACAAGGGGAGACTAAACACAATTGTAACAATTATGTGATAAATCTCTATAATGGGCACCATCTTTTACTATGTAGTATCTTCCTCCCAATATTAAAGACAAAGGAAAATCTGAAGTGCAGGAAAGAATTCTCTACAGAAACCTCTGGTCAAAAACATATCATCCTAAGCAACACTGCTAGTAACGACGAAACTAAACAAGTTGGTGCTGAAAAGCTCTGATTCCCTGCCATTTAAAGACCTGTATTTAGTTTCTCTGCTAAGTAAATACTTTATTTGCATAAAGTCTCTATGAATTAGAAAATCATAGCCATGCTTCTAATTGTTTCCTCAGCTATGATGTCCTGAGCTTTTTAAGTAAATGGGTATGTTTTACATCCGGAAATTTTTCTTTAGTATTTTATCTGCCCTACAGGCACCTTCGCTAAGCCTTCTGGGACTCCAATTATATAAAAATGAGACCTGTATCCTATCTGACTCGGCTTCTTCTTTACATTCTCTTACTCCAGAACTACCTGTGGACACTTTCTGTTTCGATCCCCTGCTATAGCTGGTGTGCTCCAGGTGTGTCCAACCTGCAGCCCTGAGGTTGCGTGCATCCCAGGACAGCTATGAATGCAGCACAGGGCACAGGATAGTGTTGTATTGCAAAAGGCTTATGTCAAAAGGTTAGGCAGCCCTGCAACCCACCCAAATGAGGATCTTAGCCTGTTCAGTGAGAGTTTGTTTCTCATCCTTCTGGCTCAGTCACCTAATGGCACGTACATACATGTATCAACCACATTAAGAACGCCATGCAAGTTCTGAATAGACTGCTGTATGTTTTCAACTCTAGAATGTTCATTTGATATTTTCTGTATTTCATGTCTTCATCCATTTTGTTCATCTACAATTGCAAACGTCTCATATTCTCCTATCTGGGTCACTTGTGGCCTCCATGTCTTTTCTGTATGTCCTTGCCTAGTCACATTTTCCTGCCTCTTCTTGGTCAGAAATTTGTAACTGTGAGTTAGAAGGGAATCTGTATCTGCACGTACCTGGAAGAAGCTCTCCACATACTGCAGCAAATAGACCCCACAGTCGCTGCTATTGTCCTGCTTAGGAACTTTAGGGCACAGGTCCACCATGCTGGTTTTACTGAATTCACGGTGAGTTTTTCGCTTAACTTCCCACTCTACTTCTAGATACCTGAAATAATCAATAAGGAAAGTGACTTGAGTGGAAATCTTGATCAGTCCGCAACACTTTCTACAAAGGAAGAAAACCTCTCCTTGACAAATCTGCTGCTTCAGATTAAATTTCCAAATACAGAATTTCAACAACCATAATTTGAGTCTTCACAAATGCTACTGTGAAGAGTGATGGGATTTTCACATAAAATCTAAAGTTTTTTAACAACTTAGTGTTCACAGCTCAGATAATGCAAAATTATTTATATTGTGAAGTAAGCAAAAACATGGCTTTAAAAATTAGTTTGTTTTCAGCACCTACATTAATTCCTCTCTGGTGCCAATAGGTAAAGGCACTTTCTATCCAAGTTTCTTGCTGCAAAGCCTCACGACCTGGGTTAGAGGCCCAGGACCCACATGGTAGAAGGAGAAAACCAAATGCACAAGCTGTCTTCTGACCTCCATACCTAGGCCTAGGCACAAGTGTGCCACGGTCCCACAACCCATCTGCCCGATTTTTTAATTTCTGTAAAAAGATCCCCCTCCCCCATACATGCACACATACATACACAAATAGAAATTTACAGGTCTCCACTTTCTTTTCAGGTTTTATTTTTAACAATCACTAATACCTGCAATTCTGCATAAAATTATGGTTTTGTTCAATTACAAATAAAAATTTTGAATTTACTTTTGACAAATCTAAATCCTTCACTATTAACACATAATAGAAGATGCTGCTGGTGATCAGATTTTCAGGTTCATTTAAGTATATGCTAAAAATAAAATTACTAACATGGTGTTATCTGTTTTTCCACTGTGGCCACGATCTCACTATTAGAGTCCACTGTCCTACAAAGTTGACCTTGAATTTATGGTCCTCTTGCCTGTTAGGCTCTGAGTGCTAACATATGCCAACCAACCCCACATCTCCAGAACGGTTTTTAGTAGTACTTAAGGTAGTTATCAAAGCTCTGAGATTTTAGAAAACAGACTGAAGGTAAAAACTGTCATTACTTACTCTCGTAAATTCTGAACTGTGTTTTGTATAGAAGCAGCTTTCAAGGAATCTAGTATGAGAATACATGGCCTTTAAAACACAAAGAAATCAAGATAAACAGACTTATATAAAGATGGATACCAAAGTACAAGCAAACAAAGAAGACATCCAGGTAAGTGAGATAGTTCATCATGTTATTGCCTGTAAGTCTCATAACCTGACTTCAATACTGGGAACTCACAGGGTGGAAGGAGAAAACCAATTCCCAAAAGCTGTCCTCAAACCTTCACATGCATGCTATGTCATAGACACACGTACGCACACAGACACACACGCAGTAAATAAATAAACAAAATTGAGGGCTGGAGAGATGACTCTTTGGTTCAGAGCACTTGTTCTTGCAGAAAATATGGGCTGAGTTCCTAGCATCCACATGGCAGCTTACAGCTGTCTATAACTTCAGTTCCAGGGGATCTTCTGACCTCTGCAGTGACACCAGGCACACATGTGGTATGCATATACACATGCAGGCAAAACATTCATACATGTAAAATATATCTTTAAAAATATATAAATATGATTTTCAAACCTTTATATATTATTATAACATGTACTTACCGTTTACACATTTTCTTTGGTACTGACATACTCATCTCGGTACTCTGAAATAACATAAATTGTTGTGTTTGCAATTTAAGCTAGTTTAATACATTAATAGCCACTTATTCCTTAAAGTGTTTCAAATACTGAAATTAAATTTTCAAGTAAAAGTTCTTTCACACCACTTAGCTTCCAAACAGATGGTGCTAACTCCCATTTTCCAAAACTCACTGACTAACGAACTTTCACACTGACCTCACATAGATGCTTTAACCGGGCCTATGCAATAACAGACAATTTTATTTTTATTCATGTATTATCTTAAAGATAAATAAGATAACTTGTGTCTACACACTTTCTGTAACACAACTGAGGTTGTAGAGACACATTTCTTCCTTTGAAGCACAAGAAATGGTTTTAATCTGCACTTGGTCTGAGCCAAAGGCTGAGAAGCAATCCAGGTATTTATCTATGATAAGAGGAAAAGCATTAGCAATTGTGAGCTTTGCTGACAATGGTTTTGTTCATAAATTCCTGATTTAATAGATCAAGCTAATTTTTCTAAAGACGACCTTAGTAATGCCATTATTTCTCTAAAGGACACACAATAAATCTCTGAGAGAGGAAGCTGACACAAACTAAGTAAGTCAGCAAGAATGGTAACTTCATGTTCTTTCCCAAAAATTGTTGAAATAATCAAAAAGGAGCACAATTTAATTATGAGCCATTAATCCCATCTCCATCCACTTAGACATAACATATTTTATTATAACATATTTTATAGTTAAGATTGTCACTGTTAAGAGTCTTCCTTTCTCCATGTCTGCACAGAACACACTTACCTGGGAATCCTCGGCACTTGCAGACACCGCTGAAGTGGGACACAGATCACTGTCTAATAACAAAGAAGTCACTATGAGTCTTTGGTGTGTGTTAGTACAGATAACTTAGAGCTTCAAGATCTATCCACAGTACTAATTAAAGAAAAAATAGTTCCTATGGTCTAGGAAGTATTACAAGAAAACTTAGTCAACGGATAAAACTGTTTAAGGGTTGGCTGTTATCACATGATATAGAAACCTCAGAACCGACCCCCTCCCAGCTTGCATTCAGGCACCTCCGCCCTTCCCTTCTTCGGGGG
>LOJH01034876.1:0-14148 GCA_001685095.1 Ellobius talpinus
GCTGTGGGGTACTGGGCGGGACAGAAACCCCAACAAGCCGGCCCTCATGTTAGAGTGAGTATGGCCTTATGGGAGGAAGTATGTCACTGTAGAGGTGATCCTTGAAGTTTCCTATGCTCAGGATACTGCCCAGTATCTCAGTCACTTCTGTTGCCCGCAAAAAGTAGGACTCACAGCTACAGTCTGCCTGTACATGGCCTTGCCCCCTCCATGAAAATAATAGACTGAATCTCCAAAACTGTAAGCAAGTCATGCAATTAAATGTTTGTCCTTAATAAGAGTTGCTGTGGTCATGGTGTCTCTTCACAGCAATAAAAACCCTAAATAACACAGTCAGGGTGTTTCATCACAGCAATAGTAGCTACAACTAAGGCAAAAGTTCACCTATGAAGGATTTTGTGTGCTACACATTCAACAAAAGATAATTATTTATGTTTTCATTTTTCAGCTACACAACAGGAGACCAAAGCATCTCCATTCCTGTCTGTAATGGCCCTGCATCTCTTTCTGGAGTAGCAGGTGTAGATGGACAGTTTTCAGCCTTCAGGCTTGTAGCTGTACTAACATAGCACCTGAACTATTTTATTGCAGAGGCCATCACCATTTTATGGATGATAATGATACAAAATCAATTCTTTGGTTAAATCCCAAACTATTCATCTCTTCACTTTGAGATTCTCACATGTGGTCATCTTTCCTGAGTCATCCTTGACAGGTTTGGATATACCTAGGATGCACAGTACGATGTTTTATCACTCAAATACATTCTGAAATTACACAAAATACTCTCTTTAATACTTAAATATTTCAACTCTGAGTTTATTATTAGGAGCTGCTATGGTTATGCTCTGCACCACCTCTCTGCAACTTATGTATCTCGTAACTATCATCCCAATCAACCATCACACTCTGCCCCTCACATGTATGCGCCCACACAGCACACCACACAGGAGTTAGAAGCTGCTGGTCTCTGATGCCTGGACTCTGTTGTTCTCTCCATTTCCTTCAGCTGCTGTGCAAATCATATGCCAGCAAGAAATGCACCTCCATTATGCAAACTTTATATTAGCTACCAAAGCAAATTATTCATGCAATTGTCAAAGATGCATGTTTGTTAGTAAGGGAAGATAAGAATTGAAAACAATTCCTTTTGTCTTTATGGTAATCTCTACTGTCAATTGCCACATCAAACTGGAAACCAACCATTTGAATACATTACAGTCTTAACTCCAGCTTTAAGGTGGTTTATGTGTTTGCTTGCTTTCATGTTTAACTGGTCAAAACCCTTTGGAATGAGTTCTTATCTTGTAAGAATGATCACTTAGCATGCTATTGATCACCAATCTTTGCATTCATAAACTCCTTGTTTTATTTAAAGAGACCAGGTGCAAAATTACCATAGATTCAAATGGGAAATTAGACTCTCGAAATTCCCATTATACAAGTGATACTTCAGAGTACACATGAAGGAAGGCTGGAACCCAAAGTACTTGTTTAGAAAAACCTTCTTTTCTGTAGAAAGAAAGGCTTTTAAATATTTTTCTGCATGAAAAGAATTACAGCTTCTTATTACTGGTAATCCTTTCTATCATTTCCATAAACAGTTAAACAGCACTGGCTACTGAGAATCAACAAAACCAGCACTGATGGAGCATGGGCCATGCACCATCTCTTGGTTCTTCCTATAAACATCAGAGGTGTTTCTGGTCTACCTCAATAACCCACACTCAGGAGCTCCATACTGTTTTTTAAAGAAGCATTTTATAGATTCTGGAGAGATGGCCCAGCAGTTAACAGCATTGGCTGCTCTTCCAGAAGACCTAGGTTCTGTTTTCAACACCAGGTGGCCCACAACCGTCTGTAACTCCACTCCCATGGAATTCTGTAGCTACAAATATTCTCCAATCTGCTGGTTCCCCTGGTCCAATTTCTCTCCACCCAATGGGTCCACTCACCAGCTCCTGCGGCCACTTATGAAGTAACCACTCTGAGACTTAATACTAATTACATACTCTTTGGCCTATTAGCTCAGGGTTCTTACTAACTGTTACATCTTAAATTAGCCCATTTCTATTAATCTATGTGTTGCCACAAAGCTGTGGCTTACTAGTAATGTTCTGGCATCTTTCTCCTTTGGCAGCTACATAGCATCAGCCTGACTCCACCTTCTTTCCTCTTCTATCTCTGCTTGGATTTCATGCATTGTTATATTCTGCCCTGCTCTAGAACAAAGCAGCTTCTTTATTAACCAATGGTAGCAAAACATATTCATGGCATCCAGAGGGGAATCCCACATCAGAATTCAATGCTTTCCTCTTTACTCTGAGCACAATGCATGCACATTGTACACAGACATACATGCAGGTAAATACCCAAACACATAACAAAAATTAACATTTTTAAAAAGAAATGTTTTACCTGTATATCTTATTATTTTTCTCATCTCAGTTTATTTTTTTTTAAATTGAGACGTGATGTATAGTTACTTGAGGGAATGAGTCATGTGTGTAATTTTAATAATTTGAAATGACTCCATAAGTGTAACATCTGGCTGCTTACACCCAAATGCAGAATGGGGTATTCATAAGTGTTTATAAATAATACATATTTCAGTTCACATAAATTCCCTTTCTGTGAAGTTCTCACCATGCCACCTACAGTGAATATATAAGCTTACATTAGTAGTTAAATATTCTTTAACCACAAAAAGTACATTGCTATTACTTCATGTCATAGCACAGGCTTCAAGTTAATTAACACTCTGCATTGCAATTGTGTTGGAATTCCAGAGTATATTCATGTGTGTGTCCAGGATCTGTGACCAAAACTATTCCCTGGGGATAAAAATAAGAATGTATCACCCTAGTCACCAAATGATTGTTTAGTGGTTTGAAACAATTGCTTCACTTTCTAAACTTAACTAACTGCCTCCTCTCCGCAAGGGAGAACTGCTCTGAGGAGCAGTTCACTAAGCTGAAAGTGAATGCACCCAGTTCTCCCCCAAACTCTTCTTACTCCTACTGAAGACCTGATAGACACCCCATTATGCAGATATGTTCATGAAAAGAGAAGCTGGTGTATATTTGCATAATCTCAGTAATTTGCAAGAACCAAAATCTGACTCATTATTTCTCTGTGGCTACTGAATTCCTCCTCCATTTCTTAACTTTAAATGCCCCGTAGATTTCCTCACACATCATGCCACCCAAACTATCTGCCCAGGATATCTATCACATAAAGGAGGTTTCTTTCCACTCTGTAGCGTTTATATTAGGTAAGGGACCCTACCCTCGTGTGTGTGTGTGTGTGTGTGTGTGTGTGTGTGTGTGTACTTACGCACACTGGCAGTTGCCTCCCTACAACAACTTTCCTTTCTCTCTGCTGCAATGTTTTTCTTTTCTCTTTAATAAAAGCAAATACTTCAAGAGTCTAGTGGAACATTTACACCCAATTCATTAACATTTGTCAGGGGTTCATTTTTGAGTCTCCTGTGATACTATAGACTTGTCTCAATTTCCCTTTCTGTAAAGTGGGGAGAGTAAGTTAGATTCAGTGGCATATGCTTATACTCTTAGTGTTCAGGAGGCTGAGGGAGGAAAATCCAGGGGTCCAGGCTAGCTTGAACTTAGATGAGAAAGACGCTATTAAAAATGTACAATAATAATATCAACCTCACAAGTTATTAGAGACATTAAATAAATTCTATTTAAAGCTTACCCACTGGGATCTGCTATATATTAAGCATAATTTTTATTTTTCACAATACCAGAGTGTTGAACCCAAACTGGCCTGCATGCCAGACAAACACTCTTTCCCCAGAATGCATCCCCAGACCTCTTTTGAACTTTTTTGCTGTTGTTTATTATTACTTTTTTTACATCCCAACCCAAGTTTCCTATAGAAGAACTTTTCTTTCCCACCTGCCAGTTGCCAATTAACTGACATAATGGCTTAATAGTAATTATAAATGGTTGGCTGATAGCTGAGGCTTGCTGCATTTTAAATTAACGCGTATTTATCCACCTTCTGCCACGTGGCAGTACCTTCTTTCAACACGGCATGCTCACATTGATTCTCTCTGCTTCTGCTTGCAACTCCTCAGACTCTGCCCTGCTTTCTCCCAGCATTCTCTCTGCCCCCATAATCTGCCTAGCTATTGGCCAATCAGTTTTTTATTAACAGTGAGAGCAACACACATCCATAGCAGTTTCCCCTCCTTTCTCTCCTCCCAGTTCCTCTTCCCACACCCACTTCCCATCCTCTCTCCTTTGTTTCTCTTCAAATACAGGTGGGCCTCCTCTGGATATCAGGCAGTCATGGCATAGCAAGTTACAGTGAGACTAAGCACCCCCTCTTCTATTAAGGCTGGATGAGGCAACCCAGTAGGAGGAATGGGTCCCAAAAGTAGGCAGCAGAGTCAGAGACAGTCCCTGCTCTTACTGTTAGGAGTCTCACAAGAAGACCTGGTATGGGACAATTCTGTATTCTGTCAATTATGTTTTAAATAAACACTGATTGGCCAGTAGCCAGGCAGGAACTATAGGCAGGACAACCAGACAGGAAGTAGAGGCAGGGCAAGGAGAACAGGAGAATTCTGGGAAGGAGGAAGCCCATTCCTCCCCAGTCCTGTCCAGACATTAAAGAAGCAGAATGTGACCTGCCCCGCTAGAAAAGGTACCAAGCTATGTGGCTAACATATACTAGAATAATGTGCTGGTATACATTATAAGAGCTAATACAAAGCCTGGGCTAATGGGCCAATCAGTTTATAAATTATGTATACCTCTGTGTAATTTCTTTGGGGGCTTACAAGCTGTGGGAACCAGGCAGGACAGAAACCCCAACAAGCAGGCCCTCATGTTACANAGGAGAATTCTGGGAAGGAGGAAGCCCATTCCTCCCCAGTCCTGTCCAGACATTAAAGAAGCAGAATGTGACCTGCCCCGCTAGAAAAGGTACCAAGCTATGTGGCTAACATATACTAGAATAATGTGCTGGTATACATTATAAGAGCTAATACAAAGCCTGGGCTAATGGGCCAATCAGTTTATAAATTATGTATACCTCTGTGTAATTTCTTTGGGGGCTTACAAGCTGTGGGAACCAGGCAGGACAGAAACCCCAACAAGCAGGCCCTCATGTTACAAAGACCTAGTTATACAACTGTTATACATGCAGAGGGCCTAGATTAGTCTCTTGCAGGCTCCCTGGTTGTTAATTCAGTCCCATATTCCCTAGGAGCCCAGATTAGTTGGTTCTTTGGGTTTTCTTGTGGTACTCTTGACCTAACTGGCTCCTACAATCCTTCTTACCTCTTTTCTGCAGGATTCCCCAAGGTATGCCTAATGTTTGGTTGTGGGTCTCTGCATCTCATCAGTTGCTGCTTGAAGCCTCTCTGATGACAAATGGGCTAGGCACCAATCTATGAGTATTGTAGACTATCATTAGGAATCATTTAATTGACATGGAATTCGCCTCTGTATGCTATGAATATGTTTTAATACCACTGATTGATAAATAAGCAGAGCAAAATGTAGTCGAGCAAAATGTATTCAAGCAGAAAATCTGAGCAGAGATACAGAGAAAAGGAAGGTGGATTAAGGTCAGATGCAAGACAGTCTCCAAGTAAACAAGACATGTAGAAAATCAGATAATACCATGGCCTCATGGCAATACATAGACTAATAGAAATGAATTAATTTAACACGCAATAGTTACCTAGAAATATACCTGAGCCATCGACCAAACAGGGTTGTAATTAATACAGTTTCTGTGTGATTATTCAGCTCTGGGCAGCCAGGAAACAAAAGTGCAGTCTCTGTTTACAATTGACTTTTTTCCAGTCATGTTTGGTTTTATCCTAGGTCTCTAGGGTGTCCTACCTCTGGATCCTGGCCCTCAGAGGTGAGCTTCCTCTCAGAGTAAGAGTCTCCAGATGGGCCAGTCATTAGCTGGTCACTCCTGCAATCCAGCCCATCTTTACCCCAGCACATCTTGTAGGCAGGACAAACTGTAGGTCGAAGCATTTGTGCCTGGGTTGGTGTCCCAGTCCTCTACTGGAAGTCTTGTCTGGTTACAGGAGATGGTCAGTTTGGGTTCCATGTCCCCTATTGCTGGGAGTCTTAGCTAGGGTCACCTTCATAGATTTCTAAGACTTTCCATTGCTCTAGATTTCTAGCCCATCCCAGAGATGCCCCAGATTCCAGTTGTCTCTTCCAGGACTCTCTCTCTCCCTCCATTTTCACCCTGACTTGATCCCTCCTGTTCCGACTTGATCCCTCCTGTTCCCATCCTCACTCCCCATCTTCCAGATGCCTCACCACTCTCCACTGGCAATGTCAATTCAGTTTTCTCTTCACATCCTCCCTTGAGCCCTCCTTGTATTTAACTTCTCTGGGTTTGTGGGTTGTAGCATGGTTCTTCTTTACTTTACAGCTAAGATCTAGTTATGAGTGAGCACATACCATGTTTGTCTTTCTGGGACTCAGTTACCTCACTCAAGATTAGCTTTTCTAGTTCCATACCTTTGCCAGCAAATTTCTTGAAGTCATTGTTTTTAACAGTTGAGTAATACTCGATTGTGTAAATGTACCAAATTTCTTTATTCATTCTTCAGTTGAGGGACATCTAGGTTTCTGGCTATTACAAATAAAGCTTATATGAATATAGTACAAGTTTTCACTCCTACCAGCAATGGAGGAGTGTTCCCCTTGCTACACAACCTCTCCAGCATGAGCTGTCACTTGTGTTTTGATCTTAGCCCTTCTGACAAGTGTAAGATGGAATTTCACTGTCATTGTGATTTACATTTCCCTGGTGGATAAAATGTTGACCATTTAAGTGTTTCTTGGCCATTTGAGATTCTTCTGTTGAGAATTCTCCATTTAGATCTGTACAAAGTTACAATTTTTGTAACTGGATTTTTTAGTGTTTTGGGTCTAGTGTCTTGAGTTCTTTATATATTTTGGTTATCCCTCTGTTGCATGCAGGGTTGGTGAAAATCTTGTGTTCTGTGAACTGCCATTTTGTCCTTTTACAGTATCCTTTGCCTTACAGAAGTATTTCCATTTCATGAAGTCCCATTTATTAATTGTCAGTCTTACTACCTGCAAGATTTGTGTTCTGTTCAGGAAGCTGTCTCCTGTGCCAATGTGTTCAATGCTATTTATTCCCCACTTTGTCTTCTATCAGGTTCAGTGTATCTGGTTTTCTGTTTAAGTCTTTGATCCACTTGGACTTGAGTTTTGTGATGGATGTGTATCTATTTGAATTCTTCTACATGCTGACATCCAGGAAGACCAGCACCCTTTGTTGAAGATTTTCTTTTTTTTACTGTTGAATAGTTTTGACTTTTTTTAAATCAAAAATCAAATGCCCATACGTGTGTGGATTTACTTCTGGGTCTCTTATTTGATTCAATTGATAAACCTGTCTTTTTATATCAGAATAATGTGGTTTTTATTACAATTGCTCTATTGTACAGCTTGAAATCAGGGATGGTGATAATTCCAGAAATTCTTTTATTGTACAGAATTGTTTTAACTATCCTGAGTTTTTTGTTTTGTTTTGTTTTGTTTTTCTACATGGAGTTGAGTATTGTTCTTTTGAGATCTATAAGGAATTATGATGAAAGTTTGATAGGGATTGAACTGAATCTGTAGATTGCTTTTGGTAAGATGGCCATATTTATTATGTTTACCCTACCAGTCCATGAGGATGGAAGGTCTTTCCATCTTCTGATATCTTCTCCAATTTCTCTCTTCAAAGATCTTGTCATACAGGGCTTTTACTTGCTTGGTTAAATTTACACCAAGATATTTTATTTTATTTATGGCTATTGTGAAGAATATCATTTGCCTGGTTTCTTTCTCAGCCCATTTATCATTTGTATATATGACAACTACTGATTATTTTGAGTTAATTTTGTATCCATTCACTTCCTTGAAGACGTTTATAAAATTTAAGGGCTCCCTGGTAGAATTTTTTGGATCCCTTTTGCATGCTATAATACCATCTGCAAATAGAGATAATTTGACTTATTTCTTTCAAATTTGTATCCCCTTAGTTGTCATATTGCTCTAATTAAAACTTCAAGTACTATATTGAATAGATATGGAGAGAGTGGACAGTCTGGTCTTGCTCCCAATTTTAGTGGAATTGCTTTATGTTTCTCTCTATTTAGTTTGAAGTTGGCTATTCACTTGCTGAATATTGCCTTTATTATGTATAAGTATGTGTTTTGTATCTCTGATCCTTCCAAAACTTCTATCATGAAGGGGTGCTGGATTTTGTCAAAGGCTTTTAAAGCATCTAATAAGATGAGCATGTGTTTTTTCCCTTTCATTTTGTTTATATGGTGAATTACATTGACAGATTTTCACATGTTAAACCATACTTGCATCTCCTAGATGAAGCCCACTTGGTGATGGTGGATGATCTTTTTGATGTGTTCATGAATTCAGTTTGCCACTCTTTTACTGAGTATTTTTGCATGTATATTCATGAGGGAGATTGGTTTGTAGTTCTCTGTCTTTGTTGAATCTTTTTGTGGTTTGGATATCAGGATGATTGTGGCCTCATAAAATGAATTTGGCAATGTTCCTCTGTTTCTAATTTGTGAAATAATTTGAAGAGTTTTGGTATTAGCTCTTCCTTGAAGGTCTGGTAGAATTCTGTGCTAAAATTGTCTAGCTCTGATTTTTGTTTTGGGGGGTTTTGCTTGTTTGTTTTTGTTTTGTTTTGTTTTTGTTGGGAGACTTTTAATGACTTCTATGTCCTTGTTGTTTTCTTGGTAGTTACAGGTCTATTTAAATTGTTTATCTGATCTTGATTTAACTTTGGTAAGTGGTCTCTATCAAGAAAATTGTTAATTTATTTTAGATTTTCCAATTTTGTGGAGTACAGATTTTTGAAATATGACCTAATGATTCTTTGGATTTCCCCAGTGTCTATTGTTATATCCCCCTTTCGTTTCTGGTTTTTCTAATTTGGATATTCTCTTTCTTCCTTTTAGTTAGTTTGAATAAGAGTTTGTCCATTGATTTCTCTAAGAAAGAACTCTTTGTCTCATTGATTCTTTGTGTTGTTCTCTTTGTTTCTATGTTATTGATTTCAGCAGGAATGTGACTATTCTGTGCAGTCCTGAGTTTGACTGTTTCTTGTGTGTGTTCTAGAGATCTCAGGTGTGCTGTTAAGTTATTGGTATGGGAATTCTCTAATTTTTTATGTAGGCACTTAGTGTTATGAACTTTCCTCTGAGAGCCATTTTCATTGTGTCTATAAATTTGAGTATGTTGTGTGCTCATTTTCATTGAATTCCAGGAAATCTTTAACTTCTTTCTCCATTTTCACCTTGATCCAGTGGTAGGTTCAGTGGAACCTTATTTGGTTTCCATGAGTTTGTAGGCTTTCTGTTGTTGAAATTCAACTTTAATCCCTGATGGTCTAATAAGATACAGGGTATTATTTCATCTTTTTTTTAATCTATTGAGACTTTCTTTGTGGCTGAGTATATGATCAATTTTAGAGAAGGTTCCATGAGGTGCTGAGAAGAAGGTATATTCTTTTATATTTGGATGAAATATTCTATAGATATCTATTATGCCAATTTGAGTCATAGTGTCTGTTAGTTGCATTATTTTTCTATTTAGTTTCTGTCTGGATGACCTGTCCATTAGTGACAGTGGGAAGTTTAAGTCTCTCACTGTTAGTGCATGACATTCAATGTGTGACTTAAGCTTTAGTAAATTACAAATGCAGGTGCCTTTGCATTTGGTACTTAGATGTTTAGAATTGAGATATCATCTTGGTGGGTTTTTCCTTTACTGAGTATGAAATGCCCTTCTCCATCCTTGATTAATTTTGATTTAAAGTCTGTTTTGTTAGATATTAGGTTAGCTATACCAGCTTGCTTGTTAGGTCCATTTGATTGAAAAATCTTTTTCCAACCCTTTAGTCTGAGGTAATGTCTATTTTTGATATAGAAGTGTTTTTCTTTTATGCAGTAGGACAGATCCTGTTTTCATATTCATTCTGTTAGTCTATGTCTTTTGTTGTTGAATTGAATTTGTTAACATTAAGAGATATTAATAATCACTGATTATTTATTTTTGTTATTATGTTGATGGTGGTGGTGGTTGTAGTATGTGTGTGTGTGTTTCTTTTCTTTAGATTTGCTGTTTTGAGATTGTCCTTGCCTGTGTTTTCATGGGTGTAGCTAACTTCCTTGGATTAGTGTTTTCCTTCTAGTACCTTCTGTAGGGCTGCATTTGCAAATAGATATTGTTTAAATTTGACTTTGTCATGAAATATCTTGTTTTCTCCGTCTAAGATGACTGAAAGTTTTGCTGGATACATTAGTCTGAGATAGCATCAATGATCTCTTAGAGTTTGCATGACATCTGTCCAGACCCTTCTGGCTTCTAGAAGTCAGGTGTGTTTCTTATAAGTCTTATAAGTCTGTCTTTATATGTTGCTTGGCCTTTTTCCCTTTCAGCTTTTAATATTCTATCTTTGTTTTTTGTATGTTTAGTGTTTTGATTATTATGTGATGTGGGGACCTTCTTTTTTACTATATTTTTTTCATTTTATATACCAACCCCAGTTCCCCCTTCCTCCCCTTCTACCCCATCACACTCCTCATCCACTCCTCTGAGGGGCAAGGCCTCCCTTAGGGAGTCACCAAAGTCTGGCATACCAAGTTGAAAGAGGACCAAGCTCCTCATCCATGGTATCAAGGCTGAGTAACAATAAGACTAGAAGGAGAAGAATCACAGCTCAAACATCCAGAGAATGCATTTAACAAAATCATAGAAAATCTTCCCACTTTAAAGAAGGACATGCCTGTAAAGTACAAGAAGCTTGCAGAATACCAGAGACATTGGATTAGAAAAGAAAGTCCCAGGATATTATTCTTAGATTTGGTCTTTTCAATTGAGAGGGCATAGCAGAATTTCTGCTATAGAGATTGGAGTACTGGATTTGGAGGAGCTGGGGAGAGGTGAGAATCTGTAGGTAGCCTAATTGCTTCTCTGGTCAGAGTGGGCTGTGGGTTCCCAGGGAGTGCCTGCTGGAATTGGGGGCTGGGATAAAGACTATTTGTGGATTGGGATTAAGAAGAGATCTATAGGATCTGCTAGAAATGAGGGAATGTGGTGTCTACAGCAGGTGTTTTGGTACAGAGCAGGAGATGAGCCTGGAGGGTTGGATTTGAAGGAGTAGTGGGAGACAAGAAGATCCCAGTCAGCCTACCTGCTCCAGTGGAATACCTTTTCTACTAGGGCTTTGTAAAATTCATTAAAAATGTTGAATCTTGTCAAATTTTATCTGCAAATTGAAATCCATGATTTTTGTTTTCCTCATTTGTGTTCATGGAATGCAGTTAATTATTTAATTTTGGTATATTTGGGCATCCCTATAGTCTAGAAATTAGACTCATTTGACAGTAGTATATAGTCCTTTTCATGTACTGTTAAATTCAGATTGTTACCATATTGGTTAAATTTTTTTAGCTAAATTTTTGTAAGGTATATTTTAATTTTTGTGTTATCATTATCTGGAATTTGTATCAGAGCCTCATAGGATGTTTAGACATGATTACTGCCCTTAAGTTTTCTGAAATCCTTTTTTAGATTTATTTATTTGTGTGTGTTCTGTGCATGCGTGCGTGCATGTGTGTGTGTGTATGTGTGTGTGTCAGAATGCACATATGAAGTTCAGAGAACAATTTGTAGCAGTAACCTCTCTTTTCCCACCATGTGGGTTCCAGGTCAGACTCAGCAGCAGCCCCTTAATCAACTGAGGCATTCCTATGACCCTTTAAATATTTTTTAATAAACCTTTTTCCCCCCAGACAGGGTCTTAGGCAGGCCAGGCTGGCCTCAAGCCTGCTGTGTTGCCAAGGATAGACTTCAATTCTTGACCCTATTTCCTCTTTTGTCTGAGAGCTGGAAATAAAGGTATGCTCCAACATTCATCATATAAAATACTTAAATAAATTTGTTGTTGATTATTATTTAAGTTTTATAAAATTCTCTAATGAAATTATCTGGTCTCACATCTTTATGAAGGATTTTTATTTCTGTGGCATTGATTGTGATGGCTCTTTGCTCATTTCTAATTTTTTTTCATCTTTTATCTTAGTTAATCAAGGTAAGAATTTACCAAAACAACTGACTCAATTATTCTAGCTTCTTTCCCTATTACTTTTCTAATCTGTAGTCTATTTATCTCTGATTTAAATTGCATTAGTCCATTTCTTCTTCTAACTTTGAGTTTGGATTGTTTTTTCTAGTTACTTGGGATGTAATGTCAGGTTGTTGATTTGGGATAGTTCCCTTTTTAAGCGTTCATAATTGGTTATAGATTTCTCCACAGACACCTTGCTTGCTATGTCCCCTCAGTTTCAGTGCTGTGTTTTCATTTCCTTTGCCTAGAGTCCTCTTTTAAGTTTCAATTGGTTTCTTCTTTGACCCACCTGTTAAAAGTATATCGAATTGAGTATATTTTTGTGGATTATTCCAATAGGTCTAATTTCCTGCTATTGATTTCTAGTTTCATTCCATTGTGATTAAAAGCATTTTATTTGCTTGTTTCGATCTTCTAGATGTGTCATGATCCCCTGTGTTTTTGTATGCCATGTGAGATTTGTACTTTGACAAAATGACTGCTTCCTTCAGGCTCTCAGACTGGTTTCTACAAAGCAATGCCTGCTGTTACCCATTCATTGAGCTTTTCTGGCAGAATATCTTCTCAGGGTTGGTGAATGTGTTTGTGCAAATAACTCACCTTGTCTTCTGAATCTCCAAGGTATCTGCCTACAGAGCGACATAATCCACATAATTCCAACATGCTGAGGCTCATTTCTGGCTTTAGCTGTTTCCATATTGACCCATTCTTCCAAGTTCTCTGAGATAAGTAAAACAGAAACCTGCCCTTTGGGGAACACATAGAGAAACACAACCAGAACATTAACTATATAGCTCACTGTTCTGCTTCCATCCCAGGGAAGGAGCCAATGGGACAAAATGTTGCTTTCCCTGGAGCTCCTTCTCAGGTGGACTCGGGTATTTCAGATTTCTGACTGATCACTGCTTTCCATGCAGGTATCTGGTGTGAACAGCAGTGAGAATAGTGGTGTGAACAGCACTGTGAAGCAGTGTCTCTGCCTAAGAATGTATTCTAGAGCTTCTTAGCCTCCCAGTATCCTGGCTGCTAGATCCCTCTTGATGCTGGTTTCACTGCTTTCATATCTCTGTACTGTGTGGCCTCAGGGCTCAGCCAGTCCCATGCCTTCTTCTAATCCTCCATCCCACTCCATCAAGTTGTATTGTCAGAGCTGTGAACAGGTAGCTTTAGATACATAATCTATATCACCCCTCTTCTCTTTTATAGAAATTTAACTTGTCATAGAATTTGTCTCTTTCTTAACCCTCATGAAGGAAGCTTCTCTTTGTAACAGAAAGAGGTCACTATAGAAATCCACAACCAATCAAAATGTGGAGTTGTGGAACCCTGTCACAACTGGTACATCTGCAAAACAACTTCTACACCTAAAACATTTGAAAAAGGAGGGGACAGAAAGAATGTAAGAGCCAGAGGATCAGGGAGTTTGTTGTGAGATTGTGTCTCATAGCAATGTCAGAAGCTATCCCCATATGGTATCAGCACCATGAATGCCTAAACAGGAGCCACACAAGGACCACACCAATGGACATGCCAAAGTGGGGGAAAGTCCCTGGGGCCTCAGCTATACACAAAGAACTACAGGCAACTAAGCAAGCTGAGAGTGGGAGAAATAGGCTCCCCCAGAGAAGAGCTCACCAACTGATCAGCCATGAAAACATGCACACAAGCAACTCATTATGTTATACTAGTGAATGTGTGTGTATGTATGTAATGTATACATATATTAATGAACAGCTAGTGGCAGAAAAGGCTGAGGATTTGAAAGGGAGCATATATATGGGATGGTTTGGAGGGAGGAAAGGGATGGAAGGAATAATGGAATTATATTACTGTAACATGAGGTCCTCTTTGTTGGGGTTTCTGTCCTGCCCAGTTCCCACAGCCATTTAGCCCACAAAAGAATCACATAGAGATTCTGCATTAGTTATAACTGATTGGCCCCTTAGCTCAGGCTTCTTGTTA
>LOJH01034878.1:0-13588 GCA_001685095.1 Ellobius talpinus
TCTGGGTTTGAATATTGTTGTCCTTAAAGCATTGTGCCCATGTCTATTACTTTTAACTTTGTAACCTCAGGTAGCTGCCAGCTGACATAGGTGCTGCAAGAGCAGGATGTACGTGGCTCGATATTTAGTTAAGCCTGCAAAAATGTTGGACTCTGTGTCTGGAATAAGGCTATGCAGGGGGTGGGAAGGTGTATTGGGGAAGCACAAAGGGGAACAATGGGAGCTTTCATAATGATCCTGATTAGTCCTTAAAATGTGATGTATTTCTTAAAGTCAAAAATAAAAGCCAATAATAAAGCTGTTCATGTAAGCCTGGTATGCAAAACTCTGTTTAAGTATAAATAAAGATGGCCCGTGCTATTCAGGGCCACTTGAGTGCAATCTACTTGGTGGTCAAAAGTTTTCCTTGCGCTGACATCCCTTCCCTGCCTCAGTACTTGAACCCGAGCCAAGGCTGGACCCCCGCAGACAGAATTCTGTATTTATTTATTTAAAATGTGCTAGTTAATAATCAATCCTCTAACTTTGACATGAGACAAAGTCATGCCCATGTTTTCATGTGCTTGGTGAACACAATGTCTTTCATAAGCTATGGTGTCACGTCTATAAAACCACCTCATCCTGTGCCTGAAATGCTGGGTAACTGAAGAGGTGGCCCTAATTTACTATGACAAATTTTAAATGTGTGTGGCGATGTGGATGGAGTCCAGGGGAAGACCCCAGTGTCTTGCAGTATCACCTCTGCTTTACTCCCTAAAGACAGAACCACTCACTGCATCTGACACTGGTGGTTTCAGCTAGGCTGGCCAGTGAGCTCCCAGAACCTGCCAGGCTCTGCCTCTAAATGCTGAAGTTATAGGCATGCACAGCCCTACCAGGTTTTTATTAAGTGCTGGGGATTTGAAAACAGGTCCTCATGTTTGCAAAGCAAGTGGTCTTATTTATAGAGCCATCTCCTCAGTTCCCAGCCCTCTTATTATTACACTTTCATAATTAAGGTTTTAATTTCAAAAGCAGCAGCTTACCTTAAGATCACGATGAACAATGCATTTTTGATGACAGTACTGTACAGCAGATACAATCTGAAATAAATATTTGGATAAAAAGTCAAAATTATTTTATGGTTAAATACCTGATTTTCAAAACTATTACTTCAATTTGATAAAATACTAACTTTGATTTAAGAATAATAGCCATTTCATGATTAGTTTAGAGAACCACACTTATTAAAGAGATGAACGTTTTCAATGTGGCTAGCAATATTCTCTTGGGGAAACATACTCTCATTTCTTTTGGTCAACGTCCATGGAAATTCTCCATACTCATCAAATTTTTCTGTTTACACGAGCCAAAGTATGGAATTTGTAATTTAGAACAAGGGTTCACTTCAGTGTTGAAAGAAGGCTTTGGCCCATGTAAACTAGCATTCAAGA
This sequence comes from Ellobius talpinus, assembly GCA_001685095.1. NCBI lineage: Eukaryota > Metazoa > Chordata > Mammalia > Rodentia > Cricetidae > Ellobius > Ellobius talpinus. Next base: position 1,434 of record LOJH01034878.1, read on the forward strand.
TAGCTGGTCGCAAAGTGTATTTGAGAAATGAATCACATTTGTTCAAGGCATATTTCCTTAATTTATCAAGAACTAATTAGTGAAGTATTCAACAATATCTCATATTTTCTGCTCAAATATAAAGAAATAGGAAAAAACTAACCCTCAAAAGAAAACAAATAATAAACAAGATACAAGTTAATCTTACATTTGCCCTTAATTCAGCTGGACAAATTACTGTGTACTGCATATACATTCTATAGCCAGAGCCAGTGTGTAGGACTCTGGGATAAGGGCCAGAGAGGGAAATGTCTGACAGTGTAAAGGCCTTGACTACAAAAAAGAAACAGATTATAAGCTTTTCTGAGAAGTCTTTAAAAGAGAGAACTTGCAGCTGGTAAAGAGCTAACTTGTATGTGTAATTCTAACTGGAACCTAAAAGGCTGGTCATTTTAATGCAGAGCAGTGGGGTCAGTAAAAAGTGCTTCCAGTATGGATGTGAGTTAGCTGTTCACAAATGCAGACAGAAACGAGACTTCCGAAAGTCTAATGGAGTAGGGAGTATGGCTGTGTTAACAGGAATGAGGGAAAAGGAATTTCACGCAGAGGGAAAGTGGCATTTCAGTACTAGGAAATCATCCAAACGTATGTTAAAATGGTTCAGAGACAAGACATGAATTTGAAAAAAAAACAAAACCACCAACAGACATGAGTAAATAATTCAATTAAATTCATTTGATTCAAGTCAGTTTATTGAGTACCTGCTATGTGCCTTTTCCTAGGGGGAGTACAGACATGAACATTACATGAACACCACCCTTACGGGGCTGAAAGCGAGTAATATAATTCAAGGTAGACTCTCAGAAGCAGGGGTACAAAGAAGTGAGGGATCATGAAAATGAATGATGTTCACCAGAAATGCTTCTCGGAGGACATGCCTTTGGTGGAGGGTATCCTTGAAGGACAGGAACAGTTGAGATTTTGGTAAGAGGGAGTCGGGGTAAAGGGGTGAGATAGGTTAATGGTGAGGGAATATGATATATTCATAATGCTGATGGAATCAAGCTTTGAGAGACAGATTGGTGAAAGTCCCCGGATTCCATACTGAGCAAATACTGCAGTCACTAAATGTCTGGGGCAGGATGACAATGCCTTGAGCATCTTCAGTATGAGTCCCTACGCACAGCAGAACAACAATAAACATCTGTAAGATTCTGAAGCACACAGCTTCAAAGTTCTAAGACTCGATTTTCACTTAGTTATGCCTGTTGGTCGCAGGATTGATCTGCATATCTGTTTTACTGGATACACTACAGAGGTAACAGTGTTCAGGGTACCAGGCTACTTCTCTATGCCGGTAACACTGCTGTCCTTACAGGTCACATGCTGTACGACACAGTGAAGGTGTGCTACAGGGATTTGGTTACCAAGTGTGACCAGAGGCCATGGGCTCACACGTGATAGGACGGTCTTTATGCAAGCAGTTCATAGACATTTCTGCAATACGAATCGTCCTCAGCTCAAAGCTTTAACAGCAGAAGCTAACATAAGAGAATGCTGCATGAAGCACATATTCTCCACAGAAAATGGCCTCTGAGCTGGTGTTCAAGAGGGGCATTTAAGGTGCCACCACACTCCCCTAGCAAGGCACCATGTCTGATAAGAAAGATGTTTGGGCTTCTGACTCACCACATGAGCCTCCACCCAGAAGCTCACATTTCATCACGCTGGCCTACAGCAGACTGCCACGTGAGAACATCCCAGGAACTGAATGCAGAGACTTCTCTAGGAGCCTTTCATGTGGATCTTGAGAACAAGATTTACAAGCAGGCCTGTGCTGACCTTCAGGCTCCACATGTGTTGCTGGGGGTAGCTTTGCAATGACATACATGGGTCAGGAATTCCTATTCTCTCAGTAGTAGCCTTGACCTTGGGATCAATACTATATTTTTTAAAATAAGACTTATTTTCATTGTATATAAATAGGTGTTTTGCTACATTTATGTCAGCATGACACATGTGTGCAATGCTCACAGAGGCCAGAAAAAGGTATGCTGAACTGGAGATTCAGATGGTTGTGAGCTACCATGTGGGTGCTAGGAATTGAATCAGGTCCTCTGGAAGAGCAGGAAGCACGCTTCCCCATCCCCAATACTATGGGGTGTGTGTGTGGGGGGTGTGTGTGTGTGTGTGTGTGTGTGCATGCATGTGTTTGCACACCCTCACAGCTTATGGAATGCAGAAGCATTGTGCTGGCAATGGTGGCTAAAATGGTCTTAAACTGTGTATTGTTTTTAGCATACCAAATAGCAGAATCAAGGGCATGAGTCTATATAACCTTGTTATGTAGTTCATTCTTTCAATGTTAATATAAAAAGTGATAAAAGTAAATACACATTTTTTTGGGGGGGAGCTAGGGCTAAAGATCTAAACCTACACTCTGTCCTGCTCCCATTGACCACAATGGTTGACTGCTCTTACAACACAAAGTCTTTTCGCCAAGTACAACTTTCTATACTTGCCATGTTTTAGAAGACAAGTAAACCCAACAGGCTAAAAAGAAAAAGGATAAATGAGGATCGTCTTTAAAATATACACGAGGATCTCAAGGGGAACACGCAGCAACAACTGGAATTTTCTTACTCATCTGCTACTAACAAGGACTGACAAGGAGGGAGATAACCGGAGTGCTTGACCAGATAGCAAGAAATTCCAACCCCAGGATAGGAAAGAATGTAATGGGAAGAGGCTCAGCACAGTCCAGGCTCTTAATGTTGCTTTCCCCATTACCAGTTATTTCCATAGCCACTGTTTATTTTGCTTTTTAAAGGCAAGGAAGCAAAACTTACTGAGCAGAGCAACAGCTCCTGCAGCAGGGAGGAGCTTCACATCAACTGCTTTAGACCACTGCCTTTCCTATGCACTTCTCCCAAGCATGGCATGTGCACCGAGGTGAGAGGACAACTTTCAGGAGTCAGTCCTGCCCTGCCCTCCCTCCATATGGTTCCTGGGCACTGAACTCAGGCTGTCCGGCTTGGTGGCAAATGCCTTTGCTCCCTCAGCCACCTCACAGCCTCCCACCTACTCTTATGAGCAACTAACTGTAGGGATCTACCGGAATAACAGAGACTTAGGGGACAAAGCTACCATGCAATCATTTTGGAAGGACAGGCCACAAAGTGAAGCAGGTCAACTCGCAGCAAGGGCCTCTCTGGTTAAAGAACTGCCCTCCATGGAAAGCTATCCTAGAGGAAGACCTCATGGACACTTTCATTGCTCAACAGACTGATTACAGAATGGTTTGGTTTTGGTTTTTCAAGGTAAAGTTTTTTTTTTTAACAGCCCTGGCTGTCTTGGAACTAGCTCTGTAGACCAGGCTGGCCTCGAACTCACAGAGATCTGCCTGCCTCTGCCTCCTGAGTGTTGGGATTAAACGCAGGTGTCACCACTGCCCAATTTACAAAATGTTTTTAAATGCAGAATCAGTGTAATGATCACAGATGAGGACCTAAATTACCTTAAAATAAAAATTCTTACTTCACTAAGGGCAAGTCTAGCATATAACACACCACTGCAGCCTTACTTCAGTACATTTTATGGATAATTCACAATTCACTACTCATTTATATAGTAATTTATAAAGTATATTTTTTCAGCCTAGTTGTCCAACAACAGATGAATAGTTAATGAAAGCCTGGTATATTATAAAAATGGAGTACTATTCAGCTTTAAAGAAAAATGTAAAAAAAAACCGACAAAATTTGCAGTAAAATGAATGGACTTAGATTGTATAAAATTAGGTGAGGTCACACAATCTAAGAAAATCCCCCATGTTCTTCCTCATATTTGGGATCTAGCCAGTATGTGTGTGTGTGTGTGTGTGTGTATACACACGTACATACAGTGGTTATAAATGCTCAGCAGCATTTTCATTTTTGGTGATGGGTAAGTACATAAAATATATCCAACAGTGAAAGTATAAAAATCCAATGTGAAGCACCACAGCTTTTGCTCTGAATGGTCCCTCTAACTGTATAGAAGTTCACTGAGATGTATAAACTTATGGTCTAGTTAATTTTAGTATGCATTTTTAATATGCAAGTGTTTTTTGAGTAAACTGTGTAAAAATAAAACTAAACATAATGCAGCTGCAAAAATTAAAAGTAAAATTCTATATGTGTTTTATTCTTTTAAAAACCACCTTCTCTCACTCTGTCCTTCCTCCAGGAAGCTACACTGATGCTAAGATGGAACCGTGTCTCACCACACTTGCATTTTCCTCACATAAGAAGCTAAGTAAAACTGACCACACTCCTTAAGCCTGAAATGAATTTTTAAAACCAATATATATTTAGTTATAAAAGAAAAAAATAACCTCTTTACATATATGTAATACACACACAAAGCAAACAGGACTTGATAACAATCTCTGGCCACATCAAAGGACTGGATATTTACTTCTCTGTCTAAGTCATCTGGCCTAAGGTTTTCAGATTCAAACACTGAGTCTAACTTATGAAATGATACCATTCATGGCCATCTCAAAATAATCATCTGCAACTACTATTTTAAAGCAAAATTCAGGGAAAATGGGTTTCTTTTCTAGGAATTTTCCATTCTTAAAAAGTGTAAGAAAGGAGAATTTTTCTTTTGAAAGCTCCCATGTACTCTCAAAGCTGTTTGTGCTACTGCCCATTGCACACTACTGAAAACATCAGCAAAACAAAGTTAAAAACCACTTCCATACCTGCCTAAATTTTGCACGTGCCTCTTTTTCTTTCATCCTTCCGTGGGCAACTAAGTAATCAAACACTTCACCTGAATCAGAAAGGTAAAGCAGGCAATAAATATACATTGATTTTGGTTAATAATATACGCAGTGCCAAGTTTTGGCCTCAGTTTTCAAGAACCACTTGTTCTACCATTTTCTGTTATGTTTATACAAGTCACAAACTAACACAGGCATAGGAAAAAATTATGTGTGGAACTGAGAACCTGTAGCAATTTATGATCTAGAAAAACTCTTAAAAAATAACCAAGAAAATGTGTTCTCCACAAGTTACATGAAATACAGTCAACTCTTTATTACCCGTTCTAGTGAAGGGAAGCCACAGGGCAGGCCAATGTCACATTTGGCGCTGGTGTTGTGGCCTCAGCTACAAAGTACTCACATGCTTTCTCTTAAGTTCCACTCCACAGTCTGGTCCAACTGCATCATTCTTCTCTGTTCTGTATGCCGATTAGGCCTAGTCATGTGTCCTCATACACCCTGGCAGCTAACCACAGGTGACACAGAATCCCGTCCCCCTTGTTTGCACTCTGCTGTCCCATATGCACCTTCCTCTCCACGACAGAACAGAGTGGGCATGCAGCAAATGTGTGCTGAACTCATTAACAAAGTAGGCGGTGCTGACATTTTCTATTGAACCTATGTATCTATATTTCTACATAAGATTTAATTTTTTTCTAGTTGGCAATAGTTTAGACAATTAACATTAAGTTAAAATATTGAACTATTCCCTCAGTGTAAAGGAGAAATTTTTTCTTTGTCCTTATTGGCTGCACAACACAGATATACGTGTAGAGCAACAACTCACAGGATGGCATCAAAGCTTACACAGCACTAATACTAGACTATACTATAGCCAAATACAGTCTCAGGCTTCAAAATCTGACCACGAGTATGTATCCTATGGAGCCTGTACTTAGTGGGTACTTAGTGCTAGGGGACATTAGCAGGACTTTGTAACCCCATGGCGTTCTGCTTCTACCAGAGTCTACCTAGGTTGCTGTGAGGGATACCTGAAACAATGCATTGCTTGGCACAGTGGCATACAGTACTCAATAAAGGACACTTGTATTTAAGTACATAGATATATGACATATATGCAAATTATCCCCAGGATATAAGTAAAATATTAAAAATCAAATATGTAATGGATGTATGATGATGAAACTAACACGTCAACAATGCCAAACATGGGTATTTTATGAAGAAAGCAGGAAATGGGATGAGAACAAGAGATGAATGGATGCGCTAGTTGGCTCATCAGAGTAGGTGCTTCCGGGTATGTGGCAACAACTGCTAATCCCAGTTAACCCATCACGGCGTTAACTCTAGACACACAAGGTTAGCCTGGGAAAGCTAAACATAAGCGTTCAAATGTCAAACATCTGGTTCTCCTCTAAATTGTGCCCAGGGGGCTCACACCCGGATACTACAAGTCTCAGTCTTTCCCTTATCACAGTATTTGCCAATGCTGTGCTCCACCAATTCCAATGTAAGCTCGAGGGCTGACTCTATCTTCGTTTACCTGCATATCCTCAGGACCTACAAAATCACCCTATAAGCATTTATAAGTATTATTTGTATAAACTAAGGCAGAATAAATTCTGTTAGAGGAGCCCCAACACCAACTTTAACAGGCTACTTTCAATTCAAAAAACCACAGAGGAGGCTTTCTAATCCTCACTGTCATTAGTCAGTTGGAGTCCCAGACTGATCCCAGCAAGGGGGCAGCATCCAACTCAGATATTCAGCAGTGTGCATATCACAGTCAATCTGAAACTATACGGAGATTTCAGGGGGAAAATTTAACATTTTATTTCTCCGACTTGCCCTGCCAGTGATAGAGGCACTGCTTTGTATGACTCAAAGAAAGCAGGTTTGGGCTGGTTTTCATTCTCTCTGTGTGTGGTGGTTTGAACAGGTATGGTCCCCAATGACTCATGTGTTTGAATGCTTGACCCATAGGAAGTGGCATTATTAGGAGGTGTGGCCTTGCTGGAGTGAGTGTGGCCTTGCTGGAAGAACTATGTCACTGGGGGTGGGCTCTGAGGGCTCCTATGCTCAAGCCAAGTCTAGTGTGACAGTCTTCACTTCCTGTTGCCTGCAGATCAAGATGTAGGACTCAGCTCCTTCTCCAGCCTGCATGCCACCATGTCCCACCATGATGATAATGGACTGAACCTCTGAAACTGTAAGGCACCCCAATTAAACATTTTCCTTTATAGGCGTTGCTGTGGTCATGGTGTCTCTTTATAGCAATAGACACTCTAACTACGACACTGTCTCTGCCCACCCTCAACATATAAATATGGAACCTATTTCTTCTACACTAGTCCACACTGCCCCTCCAGACTTCGCACCCTTCCCTCAGCACCAATAGAGAGTTGACTGTACTTGTTATCAACTGTTGAATCAGCTCATACATGCAGAGCTTGTGGTGTGGGCCTTTATAGAAGCAGAAAGGGCCCCACTGGCCTTTAGAGGCCTATCATTTCTTCTATCAAAGCATGTCTAATTCCTTTCTCTAAATTTTAGATCACTGCTACATAGAAAAATCAAACCAACAAAATAAACGAGTTTTACTGAACTAAAAGTAACAATCAGGGCCCCTAACCTGACAGGATGGATTTGTATGGAAATATAACGAAAGGACAGAAAAACAAGTCATTATGGAGCACTTACAAGTTTTACTACAGATCTGCATTTTAGGCAAATCCATATGGTTTTCCAGTATGTCAGAAATTTACAGTGATTGGCTGGGATGTAGCTCTGTGGCTGAGCATTTGCCCAGCATGAGGCCCCATGCTCAGTCTCCAGCATCACCAAAGACAAAGGGGAAAAAAAATCAGGAAATAAACAAAAACCTACACTGAAATATTTTCAGGGCAAAATACAAAACAAAACAAAAAACGTTTTGAAGAAAGCAAATTTACTAAAACATTTAATTGGCAAAAACAACTTAAAAGCAATTACACATGTTTGGTATTTAAAATAAAAAGTTTAGAAATCTGAGAAGCCATGTAAAAATGTGTTGCTAGATGCCATAGACAAAACAAATCCTTATTCCAGTTTACGTAAGACCTGCATTGCCATAAACACCCGTGGCCTTCACTAATGGAGAGGCTTTATACTACGTTCAATGTAATGTTTTCCTATCAATTAGTAAACACCTAATAAATCCATAAAATAATTCCAGTCCCTTCATTTTTCAATTGCTTAAGTTCTCTGAGCTTTTAAAGCATGTCCTTTAAGTATTGCTTTTACTTTTTCAATGACGTAACACCATAAGATGTAATCTAAGAAGTCCTAATGGAATTGTTATTTTGAAACAAGTGTCTCTTATTTAAGATAAAGTGCAGGAGATAAAAGTGATTTTCTATTATTTAATCAACACAAAATAAAAAACAAACCAGTCCCCTTGTGACCCTGAGACAAAGTATATGCTGTATTCTATATTACACATGGGGTCTGCACCTTTCATCAACTCAACCCTAGTTTACAGAACACACAGATCAATGGTTACTTAAATCCAAACACTCAGGGAATATCTTGGCGATGCATACACACTGAAGAGCTGTCATATATGAGCAGTCAGTTAGATAAATATCTAACTGTAGATGTAGAGTAAGCTTTCACTATACATTTTATTAAATACATTCTGCACTTGGGATTTCCTGCACTACAAATCAAATATGTTATTTTAATATTTAAATCAGCAAATTAAAACATTCAAAAGATGACAAAGCAAATTTTAAAAAGTCCCTAAGTAATTTTTAAATGAGCCAAAAGTTATTTATACTGTAGACTCATCAGGTCTTGAAATTAAACACTGAACTTTCATTAATAGGTAATTAAAGATATGTTAATAAAACTATAGATTACAATAACAACGAAGGCATAAATGTTATACTGAGCCGCCAAGAACCATCAATTCCATGTACTAAGAGCCCACTCACTCTTACCCCCACTCGCGTATTCCATGACTAGGTAGAGCGTCTTCTCTGTTTCAATAACTTCAAACAGTTTCACTGAAAAAAGGAGAAACATAACTGTTGTGGAATACTTGTTTACACTGTCAAGATGTGTCTTTGCCAAGGTGCCTTCTGATTGGTTTAATAAAGACTTAAATGCCAATAGTTAGGCAGAAAGAGGTTAGGTGGGACTTGTGGGGAACAGATAGGACTCTGGGAAGAAGACACAGAGAGGAAACAGGAGGTACAAGATAAAGAAGAAAGGTAATGCCACATGATAGAATGTAGATTAATATAAACGGGTTAATTTAAGTTATAAGAGTTAGTTAGGAACAAGCCTAAGCTATAGGTCAAACCTTCATAATTAATAAGAAGTCTTCATGTCATTACTTGTGATCTGGCTGGTGGGACAGAAAAAGACTACAAACAACTCTATAGCTTACAGCATAAAATGGTTGTTATTTCTGCACACCTTAGGCAACTCTAAGAAGAATATCAGGATAGTCGCTAAATGGAATAGTTCTAACTTTAAAATAAAAAAGTCACTCAAGAGTTATTATTTCTGTGCAAGGAAACTACTTACACTCCACCACAAAGTGGTCTAGAGCAAACTTATGAGTTAAAACAGTTTTTGATAAGAAAAAGCCAAAACCTTTTCTAGTTAGAATAAGATTATAAAAAGAGAAATCTTATGGGGTGGTGGTGGTGCACGCTTTTAATCCCAGTACTAGGGAGGCAGAGGCAGGTGAAGTTCTGTGAATTTCAGGCCAGCCAAGATTACAAAGACCTTGTCTCAAAAACCTAAACAACAATAGAGAGAGAGGGAGGGAGGGCAGGAAGAAGAGGGAGAGGGAGAGAGAGAGAGAGAGAGAGAGAGAGAGAAATCTTAAAATCAGAAAGAGTTTTCACAAGAGCTTAGAAAGAAAGGGTACAGCATTAGGTTATCATGAAGTGTTTATGTTTGGTATAAAACAAATCTACATTTATGGATAATAAAACAGCTGTGGTAAGAACAGAACTAGACTCACAGTAGAGATTATTCACCACGAATGATCACACTGATAGTTACATACAGAGAAAATCTTTAAAGATGCAAGAAACAATCTTTTTTAAAAAAGTAGATTAAAAGTAATTTTTTTACTACTTGGAGTCAAGTGATTTTATATAACATATATCTGATCAATAAGTTTATTTGTAAGGGAGGCAAAATCAAAACTTACTGAAACAATTTAATAAAATTGAAATGCCTTATTTTCTTCAAAATACAAAATACTATACTAAACTCAAATATTTATTAGTAAAATATATGTAATTCTCTGTTAATAGCTGATGACATGCAATCTCTGACTTAACAAGGAGATAGGAATCTGTGTGCATTAACCACAATTGTCCCACAGTGCGGTGCAAGCAGGAGATGGGACAGCCATAGAGGACAGCTGCCCAGCACCACAGAACTGTGTTACTGCACCAAGTGTCACCGTCCCTGAGTTTTCACTCTTCTTCTTTCTTATGGAGATCAACAGTAAAATCGTACACATTCAGACGCCTGCCCGTGAAGGAAAACGCTTTGTCATGCACTAATGGTATGTACAGATTTCATACCTATGTTAGGATGGTTCAGGATCTTCATTATTCGTACTTCCCGAAACAACTGTTAAGAAACGACAAGACATATTGCTGTTTAAAGAACAGAAAACCTCAAGCAGAAGTCACCTGGAATTCCATTTTAAAACAATTCCTTGCTTACAAGACTGCCGGCTCTGGCAGAGAACCTAAGCACAGACCTTCTTCTCAGTTCCACCCTCGTATAATGAGCCATGCGACTCAGCCCTCTGTACTCATTTCAAGGAGACCTGGCTTCTCACAGAACTCTGAGGAGACCAACTGGAGTGGTCTGTCTCTGGTATATGAAACATTTTCTTCAACAACTCTGAAAGTCCAGAAGCAGAGGAAAGACTACGGAAGTGATAGTAGAGACGCTCCATGAGGGCTAGTCACCAGAAACAAGCTTCCCTGGGTGGGGGTCTGATTCCTTAACATTATCTCCTTCAGCTGACCCAACACTTTGTGAAAGATTCAGAAGCACTTTCAAGCAGACTTGTAGAGTAGTATTAAGTGATAATAAAATAGCCAGGCACAGTGCACATGCCCATAATCCGAGAACTTAAAGGTTCAAGCAAGAAGACAATGAGTTCAAGATACGCCTGGCTATATAGTGAGTCTGTCTTGAGATATGGGAAAGGATGAAGATGAAGATGAAGAGGATGACTTTTTAAAGATTCATTTGTTCTTAAGTTCAAGGCTAGCCTGGTCTACAGAGCAAGTTCCAGGACAGCCAGAGCTATAGAGAAACCTTGTCTTGAAAAATAAAAAGATTTATTATTTTTATTGTATATATTTTGCCTGCCTGCATGCATGTGCACCACATTGTACAGTGCTTACGAAGGCCATAAGAGGGCATCAGATCCTCTGGAGCTAGAGTTACAGATGGTTGTAAATCCTATGTGGGTGCTTGGAACCCAAATTCTCTGGAAGAGTAGCCAGTGCTCTTAACCACTGAGCCATCTCTCTAGCCCCCAAAGGAGGACTATTAAACATGTTAAATATAACAAAATAATATGAATGTTAAAATTTTCTTGCCCCTTAACTTTAAAAATCTATCTGGACCAATTTTCAAAAGTATGATTTGTCAAGCAGTGACATGGCTACAGAGGGTGCTGTATAGTGCTTGCTGTCAATCTTGACGACAGAAGTTAATATTCAGTACCCACATGGTAGAAGGGAGAACACACTCCTACAGACTGTCCTCTGACTTCCACATACACACCATGGCACACATGCATACACATACGAATAAATAAAATGCTTTTAAAAATCATGAAATATAAAAAAGAGCATGACTCGGTATCTTCTTCTTTATATTGGCTGCATAAATGTTAGAGCCAAAAACAAAATCAAGAATTTGTTCAAGAAAATAGGAGAACCAAGAATTGGCAACATTAAAAAAAAATCTGTGAAGACATGTTTTGTCAGAATAAAATCTAAAATCAGTGTAACCACAAGCAATGTTTCTCTAATGATCTATTAACAGCCTAAGAGAGCATGAAAAGATACTCAGCATAATTAGTCATGAGGGGAATAAAATCTACAGTGAGGATGCCTGATGCTCATTAGGATGACAGATGTATAGAACAGGACAAGACAGAGCAAACCTGAAGACAGCATTAGATGGAGAGAGCTTAGGTCCCTGTGGCACTGCTAATGGCTGTGCCAGATGAGAAGATACTATGGAAAATGATACAGTCCCGTGGGAAACAATATTCCCAAAGGAAGTTAAAAAGAATCACCAAAAAATCTATAGACTTGGGGGCTGGAGAGATGGCTCAGAGGTTAAGAGCACTGCCTGCTCTTCCAGA
>LOJH01034879.1:0-12409 GCA_001685095.1 Ellobius talpinus
TGATACACTGATTACTAGATATGGGTTAAGCAAGATGTAAGAGTTAGCTAAGAAGAGGCTAGATATAATGGGCCAGGCAATGTTTAAATGAATACAGTTATGTGCTGTTATTTCGGGTGTTAAGCTAACCGTGCGGAAGCCGGGCGGGACGAAAAGCAGGCCCGCTCCCCTATCACTACAGGGGTGGGCTTTGAGGCCTCTTTGCTCAAGCTGCCCTCAGTGTGACTTCAGTTGGTTTCCTGTTGCCTGCAAGATGTAGCACTCTCAGATCCAGCACCACGTCTGCCTGCATGCTGCCATGCTCCCCATCATGGTGATAATGAACCCAACCTCTGAAACTGTAAGTGAGCCATCCCAATTAGATGCTTTCTTTATAAGAGTTGCATTGGTCATGGTGTCTCTTCGTAGCAATAGAAACCCTAAGACAGGCATGCCCTGGGGTCCTAATGCAGAATTGGAAATTCTCTCCTAGAGCCCAGCAATGTGTGCTTCAACAAGTCCTCCATGCAATAAGGCACTCTGAGAAAGCCGGTCAGAGCTGTGAGTTGAGAAGCTTCAAAAAACAGCCCCTCCTCTAAAACTCTCAGGGATGAAAGTGCTCGGTAACTTCAGGAGAAGAGACGGAGGAGCTGAAATTGTGAGAGCTGGTTTGAAGGACTCAGATAGTGACTAGGTCCCAGGACCCTTTCCCTGAGACCTGCAGGCACAGTGCTGGCACAAACACATAGTTCAGGCAAGAACAGATGTATTTCTGCCTTGATGAACTCTGCATTATATGAAGTTTCCATCGGATGGAGATCAGTTGATGTCATCTTATGTAAAGAGAGATGATAGTTTTGTTTCCCAAACAAATATCATTGAATATACAAAAGCAGGGGTAACATCTCAGGATAAATAGTCACTGGACCAATAAGTGAAGACCTGGTCTAGGACTGATATCTGTAACCAACTGTTAGTTCTATTTTGGGCTATTGCTAGGTCTTTTGAACATTAGAATTTGTGGTTAGTGTGTCATAAAAAAAAACAGATCCAGCCTTACTGTGTGGAGAGAATTCACCAAATTTCACAATTTGAAAAATCAAGAAGTTATTCCCCTTAGTTTCAAGGAAGCCCTGGTAACTGTTGTTTGGTGCACACTCCTCTTGTCTCTTGTGGCCAACTTGAAGACCTATCCATCTCCTTCCCCCACACCATACTCATCAAAGGAGAGTTCTAGCATCATAGCCTGGAACGGATCCTTCCAGCCAGTCTCGAGGCTGAGACCTAACTAGTCCGCTGCAGCGTTCAGAGAGGGTGGACAGTGCACAGCAGACATGGACCTAACTAGTCCGCTGCATCATTCAGAAAGGGTGAATGGTGCACAGCAGACAAGCCCTCCAGGCCCCCACATGAAGTAAAGCCCCGCCATCTCCCCAGGACAGCAAGCAGCTGCACACTTACTCCCCATTATCCTGCGCACGGTCGGGCCTTCTGCGGTCATTTCCCTCACGATCTCGTTGTCATCCTCATTGGCATCCAGCCAGCGATTGCAGTTGAAGTTATACTTATCCTTATTCAAGGTATTCATCAGGGTCATCTACAATGAGGAAGTCTTGAGGTAGGCAGGTGGGCCTACCAGGGATTCCCACCCATGGCCTGGAATCCTCATTATATGGTCTCATTTTTTTTTAAAGTTTTGTGCTTTCTCATTATTACTGTATTTTATTTTGGTTTTATAAGACAGTGTTTCTCTGTGTAATCCTGGAACTTACTTTGTAGATCAGGCTGGTCTCAAACTCAGCCTGCGTCTGCATCTCACCCCCTCCCCAAGTGCTGGGATTAAAGGTGTCCGCCACCATGTCTCGTCTGCTATCTCTTCTTAGGCAAGGCCAAGCCATCTCCTCACCATGACTCTTGGGGAAGGCAGATGATCAACCTTCCCGTTCTTTTCCTGGTCTCTTAGAAGCCTATGCTCACCTAACTCCTAGATGATGGGACAGGATGCAATCCCATGGACACCTGAGCATTCTCTCTCGCTGTTTACTTTGGAAGACCTCTCCCTGACTGTTCCCAAAACACATGGTCCATGTCTACTCTTCCCACCTCCAATCCTAACCAATACAGAGGCAAATATATATATGACACGATCGTGAAGGAGGATGGCTCTGGCCCCTCCTGCCCCAGATACACCTTACCTTTTCTAAATGCCATCCAGAGCCAGGGTTCTGCCTATCATGCCACACCCGAATTTTGTAAAACCTGCCAAGATCTGGGAGCTCCATCTACAAAGAGAAGTTAAAAGGTCTGTGCGGATATAGTCATGGAAATACATCTGTCCTCATAGCTGACCACAGGCAGGTGGGTGCTCCTTTGGGCTGCTTTTTCCCCAGTAAGAGTGGGTTTGCTCCTAAACATATTCAAACATTCCATTCTCTCATGTTCCTGGTAGCCAGAGGCTGATGGGACCAAGACAGCTATGTGAAACTAGCATTCAGTCTGGGCTGGCAAAACTGAACAAAAATAACTGACCCACAGTGGGATCCAGCCAAGAGATCTTCCAGGAACAAAATTCATATGGCAGTCCTGCAAATTAGCACAGGGCCACAGCCCCAGGAGTCTACTGGGCACCGAGACAGACAAAAAGATCAGTACAACAGCAGTGCCCTTTCCCCGGGGGCCCGAGTCTGGCAGAGAAGACAAATACATAAAGACCAATGGACTTAGGGATGGAATAGAGGTATCAGTGGGGTGCTCAGAGAGGAGAGCAGCAAATTACAGATGTTTCTCCCCAAAGGTCGGAGCAGCACTTCTGAGGGCAAAGACTTGCTCTGTGTACATACCACAAAGTTCAAAGCTGGATTTTTTTTCAAATGCTCCAAAATCTATGTTTCCCCTTAAAAGTTGGTCCTTATGCTTGAATGCAGACAGGTTGAACAATCTAACTGTGCTCCAAGCCCCTGAGCCCACAATTCCCCTGTTCGCCCCACTCCTGAATGCTCCAAGTATTTCATACTTGCTCTGCCCCCCCCGGCCTCATCCAAGACCATTTCAGATGGAAGGGCCAGATATAAATTATATGACTTTCAATAAATTGCCTATAAGTCATCAAATTTGTCACTGCTATGGGAGCCCAAAGTCTCCAATGCACTTTTTTGACTTTAAACTTGGTTCGAAATCGGGTGTAGAAAACTGGAATCCTCATGCCCCGCACCTCTCCATCTCTTCTTACTGTGCCCCTCCCCGTCCACCCACTTCCTACCCTAAACTTCTCGATGATGCCCGGTTTGAACCATTTGTTGTTGGGATTCAGGAGGATCTCATCTGTCCGCCCCTTCTGCCCATAAATCTGGATGAAGATGGGAGAGTTGGTGCCGGCTTTCTTCAGATCAGTTGTCCAGACCCAAAGGGACCAAGGAATTTCTACAACAAAGACCAAGGTACCTCAGGAACTCCAAGGGCCAGAGAAGGAGAAGGGGGGGAAATCAAGTGATCAGGACTGGAGTTGATACACAATTGTGTCCGTTCTTAGAACCCATTAAACAAGTGGTGAATATGAAGGCACCTTAGTGTCTTATTAATGCCTAAAGGCTTACTGCATTTTAGTAGTGGGGGAGAGTTGACTCCGCCATCCTGTAACTAGTGAATTCAGAGTTCACTGTCATGAATCACTCAGCTTAGCCCTGTGTCCATGACAGCAGCTCCTTCAGCTTGGGGATGCTGGAGTCATGTCCGCAACAGCACAAGGCCTGTACTGTGTAGAACTGAGCTTCTCTCTGAGAGACCCCCAGATTCTGGGCCCCTCACACTTACTTTTCAGCCGCTTCTTCCTCAGAGACACCATCTCATAGAGCTGCCTCTCGATCAGCCCGTCGGCCTTCTTCTCGTCCAGCCAGTTGCTGCAGGGGAACGTCTGCTGGATGCCAGTGAAGGGGCACAGGATCACCACCTGGGAAGACAGACAGCAAGAGTCTCCCATGTCAGGCTCACTGACGGGACCCCCTCGCAGTGCTTAGTGGCCTCCGCAGTACCCAGCGCACAGGTGTCTGTGTAGGACCTTCAGAGAAAGACGCTTTTCCCTCTGCCTTTCTCACCAAGTCAATAGAGTACACCTCTTTCAAGACTCGTTTTCTTCGCAGATAAAAAAATACTGTTTAAATTATTTTAAAGAGAAGTCTTCTGCAGTAGCTGTCACCTGTCCTCCAGTTCACTAGCTCAAGTCCCAGATCTTTTCTTCTATTGCATCCTCTTTGGACACCACATTTCTTCATGTGCATCGTAAAATCTGTGAATCTGAACCAAATAGCCTCTACTACCCAATAAATTTTTGTAGGAAAGAAGGTAAAGCACATAAAAGCTTATCAGTTCATATCTCGGATGCAATACGAAGCCAAGTGCCTTCCCCTAGACTTACATCCACTGGATCCTGTCTCCCAACTTTACCATCCACACTCAGAGTTCATGGGTTTACGACATGGAGACCTGCCCTCTTTGGCCACTCAAAAGGCGGCTGTGAGAAGGAATGTCCTGGACCCTAAGGATCTTCTCTAGGCAAAGATCACTGTTCGAACATCTTTACTAACCATAATTTCAGTGGATCCTTTTTGCCAGCTGTTTAAGGTGACCACAGTTGACTGTACCTCCCTTAATGGGACTTTTAACCTTTATGTTCGATACTGGTAAGGATTCGATTCACAAGGAAGGTTTGTCCGTGCCTCATAGCATAGTCTCAAACCATGCCCAGTAAAGATAGTTAGTTCTAGAAAAAGAAACTTATGTATCTCTGCTATAGAGGTGAGAAATTTCAGAAGAACTTTCTTGGCAACAGATTTTTTAAAAGATAAGAAAAAAGAAATACCACCAATGGTATAGAAGGTTCATATACCATAGATAACTAATACAATTGAATAAACCAAACTAAAATCTTAAATTCAATTGCTGGTGCCATACATGTGAATGTTCTCAACAGATTTTTAAAAGCACATCATATAGAGTGTACTTTATGAGTAATATCACATTAAATCATGTTTTGAAAAAATTATTTTTAATACAATAATATTTCTAGTATTAAAAACTGGGATAAGAAAGGAAACCCAAGGGTCAGTGTCACTCGCATAGCAAAGTTCCCCATTAAATGTTGGCAAGTCAATTATAAGGACATGTAAACTTGCCATCTGCCATCCAAGCTTAGCCTAAAGAAGCAGTGCAGTGTTGGCTGAGCATTGGAAGGGGCAGCCTTCCAGGGTGCAACGTCTCAACTTAATAGAACAGAAAGATCCTAGGACTAACTCGCGACAAACAGAAACCAGCATTAAACAGAATGCAACACCCGCTCAGAAAACCACTCAACACTGAAGAAATAGAAAAGAATGTGTTTAATCAGTTTAATAACATATCAAACCAAACCCTTCAAACATAATTAACTAAATAAAACATTAGAAGCGGTTGCTTTTACATGAGAAAAAAACAAAGGCTAGAGGTGCAGTTCAGTGGTATAGCTTGGCATGCACGATGCCCTAGGCCTGATGCTTGCCCCCCACAATTTCACACACAATTAGATAAAAAACAGAGATATACACTATCCAGCCTTCCGTCTGTTCAGCATTCTACTGTAGATATTGGGCTATGTGCTCAAAGTGTAAAAACAGATAGTAAGCTTCTCTGTGGGTGAGGAGACTAAAGACCAAACAAGCTCTGGAAGACTTGCTGACAGAGAAAATGTTCAAAGAATATATGGATAAATGATAAAAATTAATGCAGAGTTTAAGAGATGGTTACATGTAGACTCGATACATGGAAAGTACTTAATCAGCAACAAATGGTTAGAAAAGTTAAGTTTTAAGAGCATTTACGACGGCACAAATTGTCAGATCTATATGATCATAACTAACAAAGGCACACACTATTTGAAGAAGAAAAAATATAAAACTACATTGAAGAACAGTTTAAAGACCTAAATTTTAAGAAGTGTACCATGTTCATAGATAAGGGAAGTTGGTATATTAAAAAAAAATAGTTTCCCCAAGGGACTCTGTAGATCCAGTTGACACTTCATCAGCTTGGGGAGGACATTCTAAAATTCTTACAGGATAGTAAATGATGAAAGATGCCCATCTAACCTTAGGAAACAGGAGTGAGTTTGGTTTAATTTGTCCTGGCAGAAATGGTACAAATACACAAAATGAAGACAGCGAGCGTTGTGTTGGTGCAAACCTAGACCGAATCAAAGCTTGGGAGACAGTAGAAAGCGCGGGGGAGTCGGGGTTTATTTGCTTTGTTTTGGGGAGCACTGTTTCTACTTTCAATGGGAGAACAAACCAAAAAAATCTTCATTTCCCACCAAAAGCAAATTATTGCTTCCCAAACTTCCTTAATGACAGAACTGTCAAGTTAAGTCTTGGTGGCACTGGCCTGTGATCTCAGTTGCTGGGGAGTTTCCCTGGGCTATAGGGTGAATGCAAAGGCCAACCTGGGAGGCAGTGAGACTCTGTCCCAAATCTTATCAAGGAGACACAGAAAGAGATACAGAGATAGAGACAGAGACAGAGAGATGGGGGAGGAGGGAGGGAAGAAGGAAGAAGAAAGGACTGAGGATGCAGCTCACTGGCAGAGCACTGCATAGCTTGTTACACACATACAAAGTTCCCTTTGTCCTCCCACCTAAATCTAGAAAACTGTCCAGAATCTTGGAAAATCTGACTCAGTAGTCTAGATCGAAGTTCAGGTATATTATTATCAAGAATTCAGGGGATTCTCAAGATGTACTTATTTATGTGTTAGTGTTTTGCCTGTATGCATTGATGCGTATCATACAACTGCAGTGCCTGTGGAGGCCAGGGGGCGTCAGAGTCCCTGGAACTGAAGTTACGGACAGTTGTAAGTCTTCATGTAGGTTCTGGGAACCAAACCGAATCCAGGCACACTGCAAGTGCGGTGAGTGCTCCTAACTGCTGAGCCTTCTCTCCAGCCCGTGAACTTTATTATAGTTTTGTAAATCCTTCAATAAATATAGCTAAAATATTTTGATATATATCTGGAAAATATCTACCTCATAAAAATAATTACTAGTAGATTAAAGACGTGGATAGGAAAACCAAAACTTTACCATTTTTAGAAGGGGATGTGGAAATGGATTTTCATAACTTGAAACAATTTTTATTATTTATTTACTGTATATGAGTATTGGTCTGCATGTATTTTTGTGCACTATGTGTGGGCACCCTAAAAACCAGAAGAAGGCATCAGATCCCCTAGAATTGGAGTTACAGATGGTTGTGAGCTGCCATGTGGATTCTGAGAGCCAAACCCAGGCCCTCTGGAAGAGCAGCCAGTGCTCTAACTGCTGAGCCATCTCTCCATCCCCTGGCCCCCACATTTTCATAGCTTTAAGACAAATAGACTTCTTTTCAACAATACAGAAAGCATTAAACTTGAGGGAAAGGCTCATTAAATTGAAATTTTTCCTTTCTTTCTTCCTCTTGCTTTGTGAGACAGGATCCTAGTCTGTAACCCAGATTGCATGGGAACTCCCTGTCATGCCAGGCTGAACTCAACACAATGCACAGATATACTTCAAAATTATCATTGATTGTTTCATAAGCCAAGGGAAAACACCACCAGCAATCATGTCGTCTATAGCTGGCAGGTAAGCACCTATAGTAGCCAATGCTCTGTTTGGAGACAGCCCCACTCCCCTAAGTCCCTACTAACAAGACAAAAAAGATGGACGTGATCCTGTACAAGGGATCATGTGCTCTATAACTAGCTGGTTTAAGAGCTAGAAAAATTTAGAAAATAGGACTGTTGTGGTCAGAGCCCTCTAGAGAAACAGAACTGATGGGATGAATGTATACATATATGTGTGTATGTATGTATACATACATGTACACACACATGTAAATGGGCATAGAAGCTGTAGGCCATCCAGTCCAACAATGCCTGTCTACCAACCAACAGGAAGTCCAAGAATCCAGTAGTTTCTCAGTTCATGAGGCTGGATGTCTCAACTGCTCTTCAGTGTACACTGGAATCCCGAAGAGGCAGGCTCTAATGGCAGCAAAAGAATGGATTTGCCAGCGAGAGTGAAGGCAAGCAGGCAAAAAGAAAAGAGCTTCCTTCTTCCTTGTCCTTTATAAAGGCTGCCACCAGAAGGTGTGGCTCAGATTTAGCATGGGTCTTCCTACCTCAAATGATCCAAATAACTAAAAAAAAAATCCCTCACAGGTGTGCCCAGAGGCTCAGGTTTTGAGTTAATTCCAGATGTAGTCGACAACTGAGGGCAGACATCACTGGGATGCAGGGCAGAATCTGTACGTCAAGGCTGAAGAAGAGGCAGTTGAACCCGAGAATACTCACACGTTGGCTCCTTACCTTCTCGCAGTACCAGCCTCGGTTGACACCCACATTGCCATGCCCAATGGAGACCCGGCTCAGGGGGCTAAGAAGGACAGCCAGGTCGATGTGGAAGATGTCTGTGCGGCCCCTGTCAAACACACCGCCCTCCAGGAAGATCTTCCCACTGTTCTTATTCCCTCTGGCTCCATACATGACCAAGTAGATTTTCGATTTGGTTCCAGCTCCACGGATATCCCCAGTGAAGACAGTGACAATATAGGTTATGGCTGGTGTGGAGAGAGAGGTAGAGATGGTTCAAAGTGGACTGTGCCAGCACACTCCCATTTCCATCTTGGCTATGGTACTACCCTGCCACACACACCTGTGCACCCTCACATTCTACGAACTCAGACCACATCCAGGGCCCCTCGCTACCTCATTGTGTTTTCCAGCGTTGTGTGTTAGTATGTGTGAGTTCGGGGATGGATTGCATCTATTATTTCAGGAAACTGTCAGCCCTGATTATGAGAAACAAAGAGAAGAAGGAAGTTGAGTGTCTAAGAATAGCACGTATTATTGATGTTAATTACTATGTGTGCATTATTAATAGCTGCTAGATAAATTTTGTTATGTGTAATCTAATTATTATAGTCAAGTCCATTGATGGAGATTTATATCTGGCCCATCTGGTTCATTTAGCTTGCTCTTCGGTTGAAAAATACAACTTTTGAGAGTGGGCACTGATATCTCCCTTCCCACCTGGGCTGAGGAAGAGCGAGGGGGCACTACAAGTTGGGTCACCCAGCATTCTGATCAGTCAGGAGGCATCGTGAGCCCTTGGAATTAGGCGGCAGAACCTCTGAGGGCTAAGTAAACTCCTAAAAAAGGCAAAAAGGAAAAAAGGAGATCATCCGCATTTGCACCAGAAATTCTGTTTTCTTTGTTCTGAAACCCTGGGACAGAAGGAAAGAGTGCCAGCAAACGTGGCAGGGAGAGGAGAGGGGACAGACACGCAGATGAAGATGCCTGGAAGAGCAGAAGGTATGAGCATTAGGGTGAGTCATGGGCGGGGTGATCACAGCAGGCAGGCGCAACCAGGGGAGCCGGAAGGGCTGCAAAGTGGCGGGAACAGCGTAGAAGAGCCTCCACATGGGCCACCTGGAGCCAATTGGTGTTGCAATCTACATGTTACATTCCACAACCCTGGCTGTGTCTCCAGCCAAAGGGATGGACTTTGGCAGAGGAGCAATTTCCCAGGTGTGTAAAGCACACACGAGTTTTCTAGAACCCCAACGACCACGTCAGGCGGGCTGAGGGATGGAGGCTTCCTGTGGAATTTATGGAGGTAAGAGGACTTCGGGAGGCAGACCAAGTCTGTCTTCAATCAGCTATGTGACCACAGACGGCTTTATTAACTTCAACATGCCTCGGTTTTCTTATCCATGAGTTGGGAACAAGACAATGCCTATGCTGTAGGTGGCTCTAAGGATTATAGAAAATGTAAGAGGGTCCAAATTCTCCTTTCTTCCTCTTTTAGTTCACTCTACCCATAGCTAGTAAGCCTAGGGCTATTACCCTGTCTCTTCTGATAGCAACAGCCTCAGATGCAACCCAAAGAACCAGACCATTTTCTGGGGCAGCAAAGATGCCATCTTCAAAGCCAGCTGGCTCCCACCTGACCACAGTCATAAGCCCACAGATGTGACTCTGACACCGACTCTGGCAAAGACAGGACATCCAGCCGGGGCCTCACCACTCTCCAGCCTACCTGTGGTCTCAGCTCCGCCCACTAAGATGTCTCTTTGGATTTTGCCATCATCTTCATCCAGCGCCAGCCAACGGTTAAGGGGGAAATCATATTTCCTTTTGTTCCCAAAATCTTCTATGATAATCTGAGAAGGAGAAAAGAGGAAAGAATGTGCTCAAGTGTCCTTGAGGGCACACCTGGTAGTCTACCAGCCCATCCAGTCATTGGAGTATACTCTAAGATGCTCTTGAGTCTCCTCACGCCTCAAGGAGAGCAGCTCACAGAGCACAGCTGCTACTAGGAAAGCCACATACAGCCATCCAGGGATGATTGACAGTTACCCCTCCTTGAATCTCAGCAACTAATCCTCTACTGCTTGGAGGCATTTTAGGAAATTGAAGCAAGAAGTGTATGGGGGTAATGCTCAGGGAGCTGGGATGAAAGCACTGGAGGCAGGGAATTGAAAACTGACACATGAGATGTTGGCTTCCTCCCGGCTGAAGGTTGGACTTCCAACCTTATTGTTGAGAAGCAGAGTCTGCGCAAGGGGGAAACTGAGGACTCAAACCAGGCACAAGGAATCCTAGGACCTGGCGGCCACATCATAAAGAATCAGCAGCTGCCAGGGAGGCAAATGCAGGTGGCCATAAATGAAACCTCCCCAGCAAAACAGCCATAAGCTGGGTTGGTAATGTCTTGTCTTCTAGAACATACTGAAGAGTTATGCCTTTTGGACACCGCTATAAAGTAAGACAGGAAAGACAGACAGACGAACTCTATGATGAACAGTGAAAGCATATAGCATAGGGGTTGGCTGGTTTGTTTGGTGTGTGGGGGCACACGTACACACATGTTGAAAAGCAAGAACCGTTATCTGAAAGGAATATCCTCCACCTACCAACAAGCCCATAAGGAAAGCAGATCTTCTGAGAGGCAAGAGGGAACCAGGCTGAGGAGTCCTAGCAGGGGAGACTAAGTGCAGAGAAGGGGCCTGTTCATGGTGAAGCCAACTGTATTCTGTGGCTGTGGAGACACACCTTACCAGGCAAGACTTCCCAATGTAAAGGCTAAAAAGGATAAGACACCCCCTAAAATGGAGAGGAAAGGGGGAAACAGCCAAACAGGGGATAAAAAATTTCTTGTTTATCCTTTCTAGATGGGCCAGAGATGCCTCAGATGACCCTGGGCTACACAGCCCTCACTTCCTCCCAGGCAGGCTCAGGACACCTGAGTGAATGGCGTGGCCTTGAAACCAGCATGTTTAGGTCTATACGGGGTGTCTTCTGTGACAAATGCTTTCTACACTTAGTCCCGGAGTAACTTCCATCATTTTTATATAGCCCGATGGAGCAGGGTTCTGCTCTGTACAGATGAGGGGAACCACACACACACACTCACACACTCACACACACACTCACACACTCACACACACTCTCACACACACACCACACACTCACACACACACACACTCACACACACACACACACACACACACGGAGCAATTAGGAGGGTCAGGAGCTTTGTGAAAGGCTGGAGAAAGAAGATGAGAGAACTAGGATTCTACAATTTTTTTAACTTTTTATTTATTTTACATACCAACCGCAGTTTCCCCTCCCTCCTCTCCTCCCGTTCCCTCCCCCTCCCACCTCCTTCCTGTCCGTATCCACATCCACTCCTGAGAAAGGGTAAGGCCTCCCGTGGATTCTAGAAGCTTTAACAAGGCTAGTCTTGGAGGCCTCTAGGAGGGCAGCATGGATGGCCAGCAGAAAGTCAGGCGTTCCCCTCCCATGCCTCAGGGACTGCGGGCCAGCAGCTGGGCCTACCTTGGACAGGAACCAGCCTGCAGATCCCCCCTTGTTGTTGTGGCCCACATTGATCTTCATCAGCTGCCCCAAATCCGGGGCGTCCAGCATGAACTTGTCTTCAGCTCCCTTTTCAAAGTTGTCCTTTTCATTTTCCAGCCTACGCTCTCCTGAGTGCACAGAAACAGGAAAGTTACCGGGGAGGGGTGGCGGGTGAGGGGAAGATGGGGAACAGAAGAGAAGAAAGAAGACCTGGAGGCCTTAATGGTCCACCCACTGAAAGAGCTCTTACAAAGTCAAGGGCGGCTCCCTACTGCGATCTAACGGTTCCTAACATCCTTCCAGCTTCTGGCAAAGCCAGTGTGCCTCCTGTGTGACGGGTGCCTGGGTCTCATAACTGGGTTTCTCATTGCAGCCTTTGCCCTTGTGAACCAAACTGTACCCCTATCCTAAGACTTGAGGTCCCATTGCATGTTCTAACCTGGAGCAGTGAGTGTGACACTTGGCATAGGGGCTGCTGCTGCTGCTGCTGCTGCTGCTGCTGCTGCTG
>LOJH01034881.1:0-15908 GCA_001685095.1 Ellobius talpinus
TCTATAAGAGCTAGTTCCAAGACAGGCTCCAAAGCTACAGAGAAACCCTGCCTCAAAAGAAAAAAAAAACTGAGACAGTTTTTCAGGGTTCTTGCTTCATGAAAGAATCTGCCAGACATTCCACAGGATACAGAAGAAAGTGACTGACAAACTGCCAATAGAAGTGAAACAGTCTTTCAAATTTCCTGCTCATGGAGAAGTCTGCTAGATACTATGGGCCTGTAGACTGAAGATGGTTGTCTTAATATTACAGAAGAACTTTGGGTAATTCTCCAGGCAGCAAGATGTCTCTGTCCATTCTAGAACTTTGGAAGTTGCTTACAATGTACTTCCTGTTTACTTAGCTAATATTATATCCTTCTGTGGTCTTTGATGGAGTTGAAGAATAAATAGTTATAATTATAGCTTTCCTTAGTTATGGTGAAATATAAATTAGATATGAAATTTTAGAATCAAAAAAATATTGTAACTGTAATTCTTGTCTGATACCTGTTTTGTTATATGTAATTTTACTATGTTAAAGTTAAATAAAATTCCTTTTTATTTAGACAGAAAAAGGGAGGTGATGTGGGATTCTCCTCTGTATGCTATGTATATGTTTAATTACCATTGGTTATTAAAGAAGCTGTTTAGGCCAATGGCTTAGTAGAATATAGCCAGGCTGGAAATTACAACAGAGATACAGAGAGAAAGTAGGTGGAGTCAGAGAGACACCATGTAGCTGTTAAAGAATAAATACTCCAGCCGCCTGCCAGAACCTTACTGGTAGGCCACAACCTCTAGGTGATTTACAGATTAATAGAAATGGGTTGTTTTAAATATAAGAGTTAGCTAGAAATATGACTAAGCTATTGGCCAAACAGTGTTGTAATTAATATAGTTTTTACATGATTGTTTGGGTCTGAGTGACCAGTAAATAAATGGGCAGTCTTTGTCTATACCCCATGATGTTAAACAGCCTTGCCTTAGTCCCCATTCCTTCTACAAAAGACTAAAACTTCTAAAACCCTGAGACAAGTATTATGGTCAGAGAATGGGGAAGTTACTAACACTATGAGGATGTACTCCAACTTTTTCTTCATGTGTATATTACATATAAAGGATTGTCATTAAGGTTTTAGTAATAAAGATGATTCACCTTTACCTTCAACAACTTCTCCAAGCACAACTAGAGAGGCTTGGAAAACATCATACTAAGTAAAGCAAAACACATAAAGAAAAATATCTGATGATTCAATTTACATGTAAAATCATCTAAAAAAGATCATATATTATATATATACGTGTGATATAAATATACAGAATAACTAGGATCATTGGTTGGGCTTGTGTTGGGAAAGGGAAATCTAGATATAGATCAAGAGATACAAAATAGCAAATACAAGGTAGTTGAAAATTAAAAGATAACATATACAACATGAAGATCACAGTTAATAAGAGTACATTATTCCAAATTTTGCTAAATACTTAGTTTTTATCTATTCCTGCCACAGGGAAGAAAATAAGCAAGTATGAGATGATGGAGATGGCAATTAGTTCTACTCTAGTAATCATTTTACTATGTACATATACTATTTACAAAATCAATGATACACATCTTTAAATGTACACAATAAATTTTGTCTGTTTAAAGAGAAAATTTCTGTCACCACAAATATAGCAGCCTCTGCAATACTCAGTAAGTGGAAAACTGCTTGGCTTCTCCTAAGTCCCTCTCGTGCTCTCTGGAGTCTGCTGGCCTTCCAGTTCTTTCTCCTGATAATTACCGCCCTTCTTAAAATATCTGAAAGTAGTCGACATCCAATTATTTGTCGTGGAAGGAACGTGTGAATGACATCAGCATCAGGTTTGGGTAGTCTTGAGCCTTCCCAACTTCCCTCTAAAATGTGGGGGAATATTGCAAAGTCGTATGCATGACAAGAGGACTGGCAGTTGGATGTTTCTTACAGCTCTTCTCAACAGGGGTCTCAGGCATCTCTTCCTTTACTCCAAATGCCATGATATGATGGGTTCTGAAAAGTCTGAAAAGTCTGTTCCTGGGTGCCCAGGATCTACCAGGAACCTGTGTTTATCTGGATTCTCTCTGGCTTTATTCTGGGATTCAATCCCACAGCTGCACTAAAGGGTGACAGAAGAGGTCAGGAAACACTGTTCTATGAGCTGTTTAGGAAGAGGTCTGTCAGACCCACACTTTCCATCATTCAGTTCTACTCTCTGAGTCAGTTTCACAGGATACAGTATGAACACACTTGGGTGTTAACTTCTGAACTCACTCAGATAACAAGTGTAGTCAGCAGTGGTGGCATACAGCTATAATCCCAGTTCTAGGAAGGCCGAAGTAAAAGGATGGGGAGTTTAAGGACAGCCTGAAATGCTTAGTAAGACTCTGTCAGGCACAGAACTTAGAGTATAAGTTCTGATACTCTAGAGAACGCTAATGTAGTTTTCTTATTTTAAGAATAATAATCAGATATATGATAAAAAGAAGTTTTAAAATTTGCATATGCCATCAGTAAATTTAAGTGAAAAATTTGAAATATTTTTCTGAATTATATATCTGTTAAAACTATTATTTTATCTGTTTGGGGACCTAAGCACCAATATTTCCAACATCTTCTACTATAAGTGGTATTCTTATTAAACCAGAGATGAGATTTTCTGTCTACATTATGCAATTTCCATACATGACAAAATACTTGATAAAATGATGGAAAGGTA
This sequence comes from Ellobius talpinus, assembly GCA_001685095.1. Classification (NCBI taxonomy): domain Eukaryota; kingdom Metazoa; phylum Chordata; class Mammalia; order Rodentia; family Cricetidae; genus Ellobius; species Ellobius talpinus. The sequence continues at coordinate 2,719 of LOJH01034881.1, forward strand.
TGATTTATTTTATCTCAGGGCTTCAGAGGTTTCAGTTCATACTCTCTTGGTCTTGTTGCTTTGGACTTGTTCTATCACAGTTCATCTATCGGTGCAGGTAGGGCAAAAAGTTGTGGAAAACTATCTTATGGCAGCTGGGAAGTGTGTGTGTGTGTATGATGACAGAAGTCACAGAATAATCCCACACTAGTTCAGAATTATGAATATTACAGGGTTATTTATTTAGGGGAGACTTACAGATCACTGTCCTAAATAACAGTTCTCTGTATGCATGGGGAATAGGAACAGAGTCTAGCAGCCGGAAGCGAGAGCTTGAAGCAAGAGAGCGAGCACACGCTTTACAGCTGCATTTATAGTATAAGAGACCATGCCCAAATGGCCTGGTATCTTAAATGCTATTGACTGAAGGAGCAGAATGTGTTCCCATAGTGTGTGTGAATGTGTGTGTGTGTGTGTGTGTGTGTGTGTTTATAAGAGGGAGGAAAAGGGAGGATGGGATTTCAGTATATTCTTCAATGCTACTCCACAATGACCTAACTTCCTTCTACTAGGCCCAGCTTCTAAAGATTATGCCACTTTCAACAGGGCCATTAGCTAAGGAACAAGTTTTTAACATATAGTTCTTTGGTTAACATTTGAGATTCAAATATTATTAACTTTCTATGTTTCCTGAGTTGCCTGAATTGGAATTATCTGAAAAAATAAAATAAACCCCTAGAGTAGTTATTTTCTTTCTAGCTTGCCCATACAACAAATAGGCATGAAATATTTATTTGTTACTCAGTGATAGGTTCTAGAGATACATTTAATGCAAGAACTCATAGATAATCTCTTAACTTATTAGGCTATAGTCTAGGTAGGGTAAAAGATACACTTTTTAATTCAATTTAACTTTTTATTTGTTCTTTGAGAAATTCCTACAAGTGTTTTGATAAGATTGAGCCACATCCACAACTCCTCTCAGATTCACACCCCTACCTCTACCCACACAAATTTGTTTTTTNAAAAAAAAAAACAAGGCTAATTTGAGCCACCATCATATTCTTAGATGTGTGACCTCCCACTGGAGAGCACAGTCAACTTACTAAAGGTGATATTCTTCAAGAAAACTGACTCTCCTTCTCCAAGCAGCTACCAACTGTCAATAACTCCTTGACTAGAGGTGGTACTTTGTGGCCACCTCCCATCTTCATGCTGGCTTGCAGTCTGACATGAGTTTACACAGGTCATATGCAGGGTGTTACAACTTCTGTGAGTTCATATGTGCAGTTCTCTGTTGTGTCTAGAAAATACTGTGGCTTGCAATTGTCCACTGCCTCTTGCTCTTTACACTCTTGTAACCTCATTTTCTGCAATGTTCCCTTGAGCCTCACAAGGAGGAAGTATGATAAAGCTGTCTTATTTAGGGCTGAACATTCACTTCAACCACTTGTAGGTCTCTGGGTTGGCTGCCATCTATGCAAAGAAAAGCTTCTCTGAGGAAGGTTAGGAAATGTTAAAAGTAAGTTATTAAAGGTCTGTTTAATATTACATCCTTTTACTATAAAAATAGTAGTAGGCTCTCCCCTATGGCCTAGGGCTTGTCTGGCCACAGGTTCCTAGCCCAATGATGGTGCCAAGTCTGTATTTAATCTTGTGGAACAGGACTTAAACCCTGGTTATTCCCATGGCATTAATGCTATTATTGCACCAGCGGGCATATCTTACCAGACTTGGTTGCTATTGTAGCTTACAGGGTTCATAGCTTGGTAAGATTAATGATTCTTTTTCTGCCCTGGTAGCATGCATAGCACCTGACAGCACAGAGCTATACAGCAAGACACCTTTCAAAAGACATTGTATGATAGAGCAAGAGTCATGGTCACACATACAAAAAAAACTGCATGGTAGAAAAATACAGACTTGTTTTATATTTACATCCTTAACAATGTGTCACACATTATTGATGTCCAATCAATAACTTCAGTTTAAACCACAAAGCCCTATTTAGAAAAGATAAATTTGCCTTAAGTCACCACAATCAGTGCTCAACCAGTCATGTTTAAGGGTCATTTCATTAATGCAGAAACCAAAGTGAGGAAATAATTTAACTCTGGTTTAATCATTATTCTTGGTAGCAAAACACCGGAATGGCCCATGATGGATGTCACAGTAAACAAGCCTTTAAAGGATCACTTTGAAAAGAGCCTAGGGAAGATAAACACTAAATAAGTATTGCCACAAAGGGATGTGAAACTCCTGGAGGGCATTACCTACCAGAGGTGCATGGCCCACAGAGGGCTTTGACTTAGGGTAGGGACAGGAGAGAGTACTAGTTGTAAGAGAAGCTAGAACAAGCAATGCTCAGTGATTCTGGGGCTGTGCAAGCCGGATTACAGTAGTGAGCTTTTCAAGAGCTGAAGCATAAACACCAAATTAGAGGTCCGATTTCATGTATTCAGGGGCATCTAGGGATGGCCAGATCATACCAGTAAAAAATAACATGGGGAAAGAATTTCAGAATGATGTGATGTAACACATTGCAGTTAATAATGCAAGGGAAGAGTGGAGCAAGGATTTTCTATAGCTACAAAGGTAAGCAGGCACTGTGACATCGACTTGCTCTCCCATGATCTGTACTTTCCAACATAATTTCAAACACTGTAACTTTGTCTAAAGTTAACCATATGCCTAGAGCAACCCAAGATATGAATTGAAAAACTTTTCAGCAACATCCATAGTGTCATCCCAGGTTAAAAACTAAAGGAATCTTGAACTCATTCTTATAACTCTTCATACCTGTGTGGCACCAAAACCCTCAGCCAGGAAGAAATATCTGTAAATTCCTTTGTAGAAAGCCAAGTTCCCTAAGAGAGAGGAAGAGAGCCTGGTCAGCTGCACAAGTATTTTCTTTTGCCACGTCCCCCTCAACACTGTAATGAAGACATCAAATTATGATCTTAATAATCTTAACAGGAGGGCAGGCTTATCTGACATTTTTATATCAGCCAAAAAATTAGTATGCAATATAAGACAAGAAGGTGATTGATTTGAGACAATGCTCCAAAATCTCTTTTTGCCAGAAAAGGAGCTAACTGTTCACAATTACTAAATGACAGATTTATGCTGCACCCAGAGGCACGGTCCCCTCCACCTCAGCTTCATTTAGTCAAGCAGCCCAGCCAAGGCTTCTCTGACACCTTGACACGCTCTCCTTTGGGGTGGAATAGCACTCTGTCTCTTTTCTGAGATCTTCTCTCTTTCCCCATGGCCCATTTCCCTAGTTCCCTTAGCCACCCAATTGGAGATTCTCCTGGGATACCCATCGTACAGCACTGCTATGACTCTCCACACTCCCAGTTTGCTTCTGTTTTGTTGAGGGCATTAATGAGACTGTGTGACAAGTTAGAAAATTATGTATTTATTTCTGTGTCCCTGCTGAAACATGATGTACTCCTAGCTTGTAAACATGATATTACCTGCAGCTGTATCTGGGCTCGTTCCTCATCAGCTCTTCCCACCTGCAATCGTGCCTGGCAGATAGTGTTCCAGACACTTGCTCATCTGGTATATCAATGTCAATAGAAGGAAACAGTGACATACCGACCAGAACACGTGCTCTATGGCGTAGGTGAAGGATCCTTAGAAGTTCTACTAGGCAAGTTAAATAAGACACAAATGGATTCCAAATGGAAGTTGTAGTACATTTCATAATGAGCTATTTTCCCCGTAGTTGGTGATTAAATTTTACAGAATTTCAACCTTCATTGAAAATGGATGCTTGATAGATGTGGCCACTAGAATAAAAGTTAAATTAGTTTTTATGAGGCATATTCCATTAAATTCCACAGGCATTTTATTTCATTAAAGCAAATAAAACTGTGATTTGAAGCTGAACTGTCTCCCATCTTTCTATCAAATCGGTGAAATAGATGGTGATTTATATTATGTGAAAAAGTGAGCTATATAATTTTTTCCATTAAAAATGGAGTGCAACCTATACTCAAAGTATGAGAATTAGTAGTGTGAATAAACACATTTTGCTTCTGTTCTCACTTTCTGTTTCCAACTTTGTTGATATTTTGCTATAATCCAATGAAATCAGATATTTCAGAGAATAGCATCTGGAGTCCCTGCTTTGAATGTCCCGTTTATCATTCAGTGTCCCATAGAAACCATGTATGGGTGTTTTTTCATGGAAGTAGAGCAAGCACACATTTATACTCTTCTGCAAATTCATTCATTGCTTAGTTGCAACATGTGTTACCTAGAAAGAAGTGATAGTGGTACTCTTCAAAGCTGAGCATGCACCAGGACCAATGAGAAGGCTGTTGAAACACAGATGAATCCCACTTCCCAATGTGTTGACCAGAAGACATGGTGCAGATACAGAAAATGTGTATTTTTTGTACATTCCTGGAGATATCAATCAATGCTCATAGTTTTTGACTACTCTTCACATAAAGCTTGTCAACTGAGTTCTGAAGGTGACATTGCCTTTTCTAGTAGCCTGGTCCATTGACAAATTAACTCATGAAGTAGAGCCAACCAATCAAGACTGACTGTAGTATGTTGTTTCCACAGGAAGTAGTGCTTGAATAATTTTATGTGGTTTTGAGCTTGACTTCTACTTTGTTGAGGGTTCTTATATCTGTAGTCATTTGGGATTTGATGGATCATTTTTTGTAGTTTCTTGATCTTGCTTTGGTATCAGTGTGCTGCAAGCCTCATAAAATGAGGTTGGAAGTGTCCTCTATAGTTGATTTTGAGGTGAGATTAAAATTAATTCATTCAGTGTCTGATAAAATTTACCAAGGAAGTTATCTAGTCCTGGATTTATTTCTACTTTTGATTATTAATCAATCTCCTGGTTAGTTATAGGTCTCTTCAAATTTCTTGTTTCAGATTTGGGATGTTGTATGTTTCCATAAAATTATTAGTTTTTCATGGCATTTTTCAATAGGTTGACACAATCATTTAAAGAAGCCTTTAGTGGTCTTATTTCTGTGCCATCAAATTACATATTCTCTTTTTATTTCATAGTTTACATAGGATGAAGTTATCCTGTGTGATAGGACCCTGGGAGGAGTAAAATGACCCTTTCACAGGGTTCGCCTAAGACCATGGGGAAACACAGATATTCACATTATGATTCACAACTGTAGAAAGATTAAAGTTATGAAGTAATAGTGGAAATAATTTTATGTTTGGGAGTTACCACAGCATGAGGAACTGTACAAAATAGTTGCATCATTAGGAAGGTTGAGAACCACCAAGCTAAAGACCTCTTATTTTATTTTTCTTTTCATACAATGCATTTTTTTCACTTTTTAATATTTCTTATCCTCATTTCATTTATTTTACTCTTGTATTGCTCTTTACTCTGCTAAATTTGAAGAAGTCAGAACTGATTGCTATTCCTGTTTTCTTTTGTGGGGGTGGGGAGAAATGAATGCTCTTGCCCTTGCAGTTCTGATACTACTAACAGAATGTACCTTGTCCAGTGGAAGGGCATAATAGACACTTATTACAACTATGTGGATCAGAGTACAAGTATCTCAGGAGCCATCCTAAACCAGGATCTAGAGCCAAAACCCAACTGCATGACTTATCTGGAGTTTCTAGACATGTCTATCAGATTATAGATGCATGAATGAGTCTGTCAGCTTCATGAAGTAATTCTTATTTTAAGGAATTGGGGTAGGTTGTTACATATTACTATGTGAAAAATTTACTTGACACATTTGATAGTGCTAAATATTCCCCCAAAGCGGTTGATCCAATTTTAACTCCCACCACCAGTGGTTTCATGCCTCCATAACACCTGATGATATAAGACTTAAACATTTTGGCCAACAATATGATTGTAAAAGCATGCTTTACTATGGTTTCAATTTTATCTCTCTAATTAATAATGAGAATATTTCCACATGTTTTTGGCCATCAATACCTATGAATTTTATACTTTTATTTGTCTTGGCATTTATTAATAAAAGTTGGAGCCATCCCAAGATGTTTTAAAATTATTTTACAATGGAACTATGTGAATATGATCAATGAGAATCATTCTACAAAGTAAGATCATTTGGATCATCTGTAATTATTCTGACTCATGGTAATGAGGTTGTTTTTAACAGAAGGCAGATGTCTTAGACTGGCACTCAGTTCAAGTATGAAGAAACACTACTGGGTTTGCCATAAAGCAATATCAACAGCAGCACTGTGTTTACCTAAGGCAGACAGCCACAGGCTGATTACAGTTATTTCAACACTTTAATTTCAATAATTAGTAACTTGCCCAGCTAATGAACAAAATATAAGTCTTAGAAATTAAAAACCAATTGCCTACCCCCTTCATGTACTCATTAATGGCCTGATTTTAGCAGTTCCATACATAATAATTTTTCAGATTTCTGATATTTACACATCTCAAACAAACACTTGTTTTCTACTCAATAAATTTCCATTGTTTTCTTAGTTTATATATACCCTATTATATACATACTTAGCTTTTTACATGAAAATAACAGGACTTTTTGTTTTCAAAGATTCTGGGGGTATTTAAATATTTTGTTCTTCACTGTAATATGAAGGAGTATTTATTCTTTTCCTCTAGCACACGTTTTACAGTGCTGCATATTTACTGGATACTCTAAAGTGGCAATACAAATATCTGTAATAGTAGAGTAGCGGTAACAGAAAAGAAAAGCAAGGGGAAAAACAGCAATATTTATAACCTCATTAAAAAAATTTCTCTTTGTGACAATGACTATCTCCTTTGTTATCTATCACATTGGTCTAAGAGGATTCTGGTGTGGTTCCATCTTTCCAATAGAACAACAGACATGTGCTTTGGGACATTGCCTTGTTGCTGTAAGTCTTTACATGTCTGTTTCTGTTGTCTATTAAGGATGCAGGAAGCCTGCTGTTTGGGTGAAGGGAGAGAGTAACGTTCTGAGACAAACACTGCTCAGAGGGAGCCAAAGACAACTTGGAAATCCCAGGCTGTTCAGAAGCAGTCATGGTAAGTACTTCAAGACAGATGGTAGAATCTCTAACAATGTGGTGGGCATTTTTTCCTAAGGGCTCTTGAATCAAATGCATCATTTTATCCTCAGCAAAATGAACAATGGAAGTTCCTCCATTTTACAGACATTTTAAGAAACTTGCCAAGTGCACAGACTAAAAAGGATAGAATCAACATATGAAGAACGACCTTCAGAACTCTCCTTTCAATGGCTGTGTCTCATGGGGAATTCTCCTTATGTGCATAATGCCTTGGCATTAGAGCTGCTGGTGGCCAGGCCAGTGCCTAGATGCTCTGACTGCCAGCTGTTAACTGCACACAGACGCATGCTCTTAAAAACGGGTCCCTGGTTAGTGGGGGAGTCAACTTAGATGGAAACCTTGGTGAGATGTGTATGTTCTTTCTACCTCATTAGGGAAAGGGAGGATCCTGAAGTTAGCAAACTACTATTGGGTCACATAGACTATTACCTCAAGAAAAACAAGGCCTTGGAAATAGCTACTCTCCAGAGCTCCCTGTGGAATCCGGCTGAGGGCTGGACTCCAGCTGAAACTCTATTTGGAGAAGGTTCTTCCTGCTCCCTTAGTTGTCCCCCCTCACTGTTATTCTTCTAGAAACACTTCCACAGTCATTTGTGCAATAATCTTATCTTAGTTCTGTCTCTCCAGACTCTGAACCTCACCCCAGTATATGTACAACCTCTGACCTGCAGTGTGCATAAAGTCACTTGTGACCTAGAATGACTATAAATGTGATCCAGTACCAAACCATAAACTCAAAACAAAATGATTCTCTTTGCATTTCCTTTTTGAATTCAATTTGTGGTTCTTGAACATAAACTTTGACAATGGTAATGTTTTATAATATCAAAAGATGGGTGACAACTGTGGGAGTCTGTACCCCTTAAGACACTCCACCTGAGCATCAGAACTGCTTCTCCCATGTCTCTATTATCAATGACAACAGAAAACTGAGAGGTGTTGGCATGTGCTCTTGAAAGCTTGTGTTAAGTCTGCTCAAAAATGAAAACAAAAACAAAAAACAAACAAACAAAAAAAACCTGATGATCCTTTAGCTTACCTGATGACTTGACACTCATTCATAAAGAAGTAGATCAAGAATCAGTTCTGGCCAGGAGTGGTGGTGCATGCCTTTAATCCCAGCACTCTGAAGGCAGAGGCAGGTGGATTTTGTGAGTTCAAGGCCAGCCTGATCTACAAGAGTTTGAGGACAGGCTCCAAAGCTGCAGAGAAATCCTGTCTCTAAAAACAAAAACAAAAACAAAAGAAAGAAAAACAAACAAACAAACAAAAAAAGAATCAGTTTTGTAAATCCTAATGTAAGTTCTGCATCCCACCATCTCTGATGTGTTTGCGCCTCTTTCCAGCAAAGCAACTTGGTACCCATCTCTGTTAAACTTGCCATACTGATCAGCAATTCTGTGAACACCTTTTCTGCCTTCCTCTCCCTTAGCTCTTGAGGTTAGCAACCAAGTTTAATTACTGGTGTATCCCTATCTCTGCCAAAGAATCAGTCCATAGGCAATCAATACCTACCTAGTCTTGAAACGAATGCACGATGACAGAAATGGAAGCGTGCAATGTTGGAATCAGACCTAAATTCCTGTTAAGAGTTTTCTATCAACTCTCTTGATAGAAACAGTTTCAGACGTAAAGGATAGAAAGATGTCCTTCTGTGTCTACCATTGTGCCTATATGATTCCTCTGTTGTTGAGTGAAACTGGAATCTTTTGCTGAACTCAGAAGATGTTGGACTAGTTGTCATTGTAGCCTTTCTATGAGGAATGCTTTCTATTTTGCCAAACTGTACTTTTTCTTCTGAAATATTTTCTTTTCATGTGTACAAAAGCCCTACCGCTCCTCTGTGCTCAGTCTCGTTCTTCTGCCCTGAGTCATCAACAATCACATTTTTTTAATGCTGAAAAGTGTTTTTCCTCATGCTACATTAGAAAGCACTCATTTTATAGCATCCCAACCTTCATTGGTCGGGTATCATTCCTTGATACCTTAAAAGTAAAATCTGTATACTCAGAGACCATACCTAGAAGGCTTCTGGGAAAATCAATGATTATTACATTAAACTAGAAAAAAGCCTCATTCTCCTGCTTCTTCAATCTGTATCCTTTCTGGTCATTTTTATAAATGAAGAACCAAATGTACCCATGTAATCATATGTTATCCAGTTGCGATCAGATGAGTATCAGCTTGCTGATTTTGCCGATATTGGGCATGGTTTCTCAAATAACTTCCAGCTATTTAATTGTCAGGAGGGGCTAAGGTGACATGGACCAACTACACATGCTGTATCCTCCAACAGGGTAGCCAAGGTGACAGGAGAGACAGGAATAAGAAATAACAAGCAGACTCTCCACTACTAGGCTCAGACTCACACAGTCATAGTGCAGCTCTTTTGTTCAGTCAAGTACGGTCTAGGATATCAGAATTCTCATGCTTTCGGGTTCTGTTCTCAAATTTCCTAAACCCCTTTAGTACCTGCAACCAGCTTGAATGAGTTATATCACCAGGCAGGATACATACTGCTTATACCGTCAAAACATTTTCTGACCCTTTAAGAGGAGTTGGTCATACACCCCAAATAAAGTTGAGAGACATTAAACGATAGTTTTGCTAATGAAAGTTGGAATAGAAAGTGAAATAGGTAAAGTCTTTTGGACTCATCAAGATAGGAGAGATATGGAGTATTTTCTTTGAATTTATCAATTGCTAATGAACTAGACATTATTGATATATTTATTCCCCATATATATTATATATAGTTATTGTACTTAATGTATATAATTTTTCTTATATTAGTTATAACCTTCTTTTTTAAATATAAAAGGGGAAATGTGGTGATATTTTGTTTGTGCTCTAACAAAAGCTTGCCTGAAGATCAGAGGGCAGATCTAACCAGTAGTCACCACAAAGGTCTGGAGGTCTGTACAAACAGACAGGAAGTGATGGGTGGAGAGGGGAATATAAGGAGGGAGGAAACCGGAACTCGGCCCCCTTTGCTTGGCTGAAGAGTTAGCAAGGTGAGAGTTGGCTATTGCTTCCTCCTTTGGTTCTCTGATCTTTTCAGCATTTGCCTTGATATCTGGCTCCAGATTTTTATTACTAAGACCAATTCAAATTTGTGCTACACTTCGCACCCAACTAAGAATGTGGTATGGGGAGCAGACTACAGACATTATTTTTTTATAAGTCTCCATTATATTGAGTAACCAAAATGGTAGCGCTTAGCTAATTTGGGGTAATACATCAGATGGAGTATAAAATCTGGACACTGAACAAATCCTGATATCAGTCTTCCAATTTCATTCTGACCTTGGTGCCATCCATGGACCTATAGCTCTAGATGTTACAAAAGAAACTTGTTTATTCAACATACACACTCTACAGGTGGATCCAAGAATATCCATCCATACCGCCCTTTCTCAGGTCCTATTGTAATAAATTCACTAGAGCTGGCTGTACCTATCTACTTCAATACTCTTCCAGTGTGTGAAATGAAGTAGTATACCCTGAACACACTTCTTCGGTGTGTTTTCAATGGGACAGAAATTATTGCTCCTGAAGGATCTCTGTACTTACTACACCTAGAGGTCTATCAGTCCTTCATACTGGTATTGAGAAATAAGATCAAAACTGAGATCTCATCTAGAATTAGAGTGGATATAGGGTATTATACACCTTCCATTTCAGAAGAAGAATTTATGGAAATATGTGGGTTTCTATTTTTATTTTATAAAGCTCAAATTGTATTAATATGAGCAGATAATAATTACCATGGCAATTTTCTTGCTTCTGGTTGAGGCTTAGAATTGTAGTCATAGTCAATGAGGTACAAAACCAGTCTGTGGAGATAAGGAATGGAGATGACTCCATTGCAGTTCTCTGCACACCACACTCACTTTCAGTTCATTACTTTCTTGCTGATTATTCAGCAGCTAAAAACAATTTCCTCTTTGAGTTACTTCATTTGTTGGCAATTTTTGTTGAGTAGGCGTAGGAATTCCTTCATCGTGCTAATCCTCTAGTGTCCTGCTCTCAGTTCTCCTTTCTTCCCTTCTCTGCCCTCCCATCCTCTCCCTTTCCCTCTTTCTTATATCTTCAACTTTCCCTTTCTCTTTTCTCTTTTTCTCTTCCCTACTCCTTGTTTATCTCCATCATATCTATTCCTATTTCTATTTCCAGTTTCAACAAATATATCTTAGGGACCTACTTCTGCCATCACTACTCTGAAACTAAAGGCACAGCAGTGAGAGGCCAAGGAGAGCAGCTTCTCTCTCTCACGCTCAGCAAAGATGAAAGGCATTTAAAGGTAATTACAACTCTCTTGGGGAGTCCATTAGCCATCTATTATTAGCCCATGCCAAAAGTCACAGCTATACTTTACTGCATCACATTGAGTGCCTGAAACTGAAATTACAACATGGCCCACACATTTAAGGTGCTACGTTTAAGGTTAAGATTGGTCTGTCTTCAATCTATAGTCAGACCACACTTTTCATTTTCTTCATAGTGAAGAGCACACATTCACACACACACATTAAAAAAGAATAAATTTAATTATGGATATGAACATAATGTCACATTCATTTCAATCTTGTAGAAAACCTGGTTAAACCTCCCAGAGGATCTCTCTTGTGTCACAACATCATCTTTTTTGTGACAGATTTCACACTTCTTTTATATTATAGGGTAATGACTAAATTGCTACTAAGGGAAATGGTATATGTCTAATGGAAGAAAAATACTGGTGCAGTGGGGAAGATTTGAAACTTTATGAATTCCTAGACCAGTTTCTAACCTGAGGAATAGAGGGCAGATTATATTATTAATCAATATGCTCCCCTTGTCTTGGCAGAAAAGAAAGGGGGCTATGACTAATCCCAATGAGAATTATTGTAGAGCAGAAAGCAGCACCAATTCACAGACATTTTCTACAAAATATGTCCCATGCAAAAATGTGACAGTACTTTTATGCCAAACATATATCCGATAATGACATAATGAAATGCACACCCCTTCTGGGGAAAGGGGAAGTTATTTCATTCCATTGAGAGATGTAATGTATCAAATAACTAAAAAGCTCCCTTCAATACCACAATTTTCTTCAAAAATACTCTGGATGCATTATACTAATGTAAAATGTATCCATTAAGACTAATATTATCTATAATATTTTAAAAGAGTATAGACTGAACCTTATGTCATCCTTCATATAAGTTTCCTGGCATAATATAAAGGAGAGAATAACAAAAAAAGTCCATGTCAGAACATCATTGTAGTTCTACATCTCCATTCCTAATTATTTTTCATCTATGTATACATGACTATTTAACAAATACACATTAAATACCTACCGTGTGCCAAGAATTCTAGTACTGTGAATGAAATGATGAAAAGAAGGTTAATATTTCATACTTCACAGAACTTATATTGGGCAGAAATATTTTAATCTTTTTAAGTAATAAATTCAGATATTTATAAGTCCTCTGAAGAAATAATGCAAAGCAATAAAACAGAGAGCTATGGGTTAATGTAGAGGCTTATCAAAAAATTTAAACTTTTTAAATAATAAATTCAGAGATTTATAAGGCCTCCAAAGAAATAACGCAAAGCAATAAAACAGAGAACTATAGGTTAAGATGGAGGCTTATCAAAAGTCTTTGTATAGAGATAATAAAACATGGAGGATAAAGAGAGAGCCATGTAGTATCAGGAAGTATCATAGAAAACTCTAGTCTCATTAAGATGTTATAAGATTTATGTCACATCATAAGCCTATGATAGTCATGTACACAGAGTGTACATTGTTAGGGCTCTGTTCAGGTTTGCTTTATAGTCTTTCTCTGTGTATGTTTGTCCAAAATTTAGTTACCTGCAATATTAATACCTTGTATCTGTAGTAGCTTCCTTCAAATGTATTCTTTTGAGCTTGGAATATAGGAGCTACTTTGGGTAGAGTCCCAAATTCACATTTTTAAAGGGGATCCAAGTGACCAACTGGTAACAAGTAGGAAAGCTAAGATTCTTGACTCCCAGGAAGGAAGCTACACAGTATCATTTGCATGCTTGATACAGCCTAAATTGTAGGAGACCATTTGTTTGTTCCTGGCTGCTCAGCCCCAAAATAACCACACAGAAACTGTATTAAT
>LOJH01034883.1:0-14139 GCA_001685095.1 Ellobius talpinus
CCTTGGGGTGGAGGGGCGGAGGGGCGGGCCGAATCGTGGTACCGCCCTCTGCCCTGAGCGCGCTGCGTTCTGCGCCCCGCCGGCCCGCGCCATGGGCTGCCTCTTTGGGCGCGCCGTGCTGCGGGCGTTGTTGTGTGGGCCACGCATTCCAGGCCTGCTAGTGCGCCCCAGTTCTGGTGAGTCTTGCACCCGTGGGGAGCTGGGCGGATGGGTTCCGCGCGGCCTTTGTTTGCGCACGTGCGACAACCCAAGGCTTGATTTTGTCCCGGAGGATCGTGCAAGCGCAACCCCCAACAGGGGGTTTTTAGCAGAAGAAAGCCAAAGCCCAGGCGGGGAGACTAGCACACTCGTGGCTCCTAATAAGGGTGTGTGTGTGTTGTGGGGGGGGATCACGTTCTCTCCACAGAGCCGTTGTTCCTAAGGTATTGAAAGCCACCCTAAGCCAGAGCAGGCCATAGACAACCCGGCCACTTCCTTGGGTCCCTGCGCTTGCAATCCATTTATGGGCTACTTTCTGAGAGCCAGATAATGCACCTTGGGAATTGAACAGTCTCATCAAGATACATGGTAGCAGAGCTCTGGGCTACCCAGGGTCCCCTGTCATCTCGCAGGGTCCCCGTTATCTCGGGTAGGAGGACAAACAGGTATAATTCAGCCTGTTGAGTTGTAGTGGACACCCACTGTGGCCTGAGGATAGAGCCTGGTCCCTCCTTTCTAACTAAACTTGGTGTTTCCTCTTTCTTTGGTACACTTTGCGAGATAACTGGGGGCTAGGACCCTCTCAAAAGTAGAATTTAAGCCCGTGGTGGTGGGCGCCTGCCTTTAATCGCAGTACTCAGGAGGCAGTGGCAGGTGGACCTGAGTCTGAGGCCAGCTTGGTTTACAGAGTGAGTTACAGTTCACCAGAGAAACCTTGTCTCAAAAACAAAAAACAAAACAAAGTAGCATTTCATCTTGGAGGAGACACTCAATGTCCTGGCAGTGGCATGGGGTCACAGAATCAGAACAGTGTTCTCTTGAGAGGCAACCTGAATCCCCTGGCAGCTGAGTTCCTCTTCTGCAATGTGGTTTACTCCCCATCAAAGTCCTTCTCAATTCCTATCCCTTGGTCCCCAGTACTCAGGCCACCTGGAAGTGGTCCACTAACTATCCTTGGTTTCATGCCATTTCTCCACACCCAAAGGGTGAGCTCCTAGTGTACAGGCTGGGGTTCACACAATGTGGCATCCAGGAGTCATGTGAGGCTAGGCTCAAGTTTTCTTCCCAGGGGACATCATTAACAGGCCTGGTTGCTCCTGAAGTTATCTGAGCCTTTTGGGGTAAACCATCTCCACCTTGGGCAGCTTCTGCTACTACCAGGGCAGCTCCCGTTTGTTTTTGTTCATACAGACCTTCCTACTTGGTGGCAGGCACTTTCCAGTCCTATGCTGTCTGAGCTCTGTCAGGGATCTAGGTGGGACAGACCTGAGAATGTGGAGCGTCTTCACCCCTGACCTTTTTTTTTACAGGAGGGCCTTCCCGGCCCCAGGAGCGTACCCTGGTTGCGGTGAAGCCAGATGGGGTGCAGCGGAGGCTAGTGGGGACTGTGATACACCGCTTTGAGAGGCGGGGCTTCAAGCTGGTGGGGATGAAGATGTTGCAGGTACCAGCCCTTGGCCTGTGCTGTCATTAGAGTCTCCTAGCACTGGCACTTGCAAGGGTTGGAAGTTAACCATTCTGGGAGCTAGCTTCTGTAGCTGTTTCTGAAAGGTGCCCCAAACTCAGGACACTAATGGGGAGTTTACTCTCCAAGGGTTCTTCCTACCCCTCCTTCCACACAGGCACCAGAAAGCATCCTTGCTGAGCACTACCGGGACCTGCAGAGGAAGCCATTCTACCCAGCCCTTATCAGCTACATGAGCTCTGGGCCTGTGGTGGCCATGGTACAACAGAGCAGGGGCAATGGAATGGGTGGGTGTGTGGGGTCTTCCCCTAAGCAAAAGAGAGGGCTTGGATTGAGCCCAGGGCACCTGGGATCCCCCAGCTTCTCTCCAACCCGCATGTCTGTGCTGCAGGTCTGGGAAGGGCACAATGTGGTCCACATCTCAAGGACCATGATAGGACACACTGACTCAACGGAGGCAGCCCCAGGGACGATCAGGGGAGACTTCAGTGTTCACATCAGCAGGTATGGAGGCCCCAACACCCTTGTCTCCCAATATAGGGTAAAGAAGGCTAATTTAGGATGCCAGCTGGCATTTAAGACAGAGCCATGAAGCTGGGGGGTGCACACCTTTAATCCCAGTACTCAGGAGGCAGAGGCAGTTGGATCTCTGAGTGCAAGACCAGCCTGGTGTACAGAGTGAATTACAGGACAATCAGGGCTACACAAGAGATACCCTGGGTTTTTTTTGGTGGGGGTGGAGGGAGGCAGGGGAAGACAGATCCTTGAGAACTGGGTGTCTTGCTGGGCTGAAAGTTTCTGATAGTGGGGTATTTATTATAAGATTTATTTATTTATCTGAGGTAAATGTCAGGTAAGCCAGGCTAGCTTTGAGGTTATTAAGTAGTTCAGGTGTCTTGAACTCCTTATCTTCAGGCCTCTACCAACCTGAGTGTTAACTTACAGTATGCTGCCTTGTCTGATTAAACTTTTTTCCCTGACTTTTTTTTTTCCCAGACAGGGTTTCTCTGTGTAGCTCTGGCTGCCTGAAACTCACTTTGTAGATTGGGCTGGCCTCACAGAGATCCGCCTGCCTCTGCCTCCCGAGTGCTGGGATTAAAGGTGTGTGCCATCACACAGGGTGTTTACCTGACTCTTTAGTATTCTGTTTTGGTCAACAACCATGAGGGATTGGCTCTGATGACCGGTAGGAAAAGGCAGCTCTCGGAAGCTGGTGTATAGCCTGGCTTCTGAGCTTGCAAGAAACTGAGGCCAGGCTAGATACAAATTTCCAGCCCCTGTTACCGCCCACCCACTTTTTTTTTCCTTCCTCCTTTCCCTTTTTTTTTTCTTTTCAGATAGGATATCATGTAATCCAGGCTGGTCTCAAACTGATCCTCTTGCTGAGGATGACCATGAACTTGTAATTTTCCTGCCTCTACCTCCCAAGTACAGACATGTACTGCCATGCCTGGTTTATGTGGGGCTGGGGATCAAAGTCAGGGCTTTCTGCATGCTGGACAAGCACTCTGTCAACTGAGCTGAATCTCTCATCTTTTGTGTGTGTGTCTGTATGTGTGTCTGTGTCTGTGTGTGTGTCTGTGTGTGTATGAATGTCTGTGCATGTGCCTGCAGTGCCTGTGTAAGCCAGAAGAGGGTGTATTAAGATGTCCTGGAGCTGGAGTTATAGGTAGTTTGAAGCCGCCCTCTGTGGGTGCTGGGAACCAAGCTCAGGTTCTCTGCAAGAGAATGTACTCTTAACCACTGGGCCACTGCTCCAGCCCCTCTCTTTTCCTTTCTGAGACTGGGTCTCCCTCTGTAATCAGCCTGGCCTAGAACACGAGGCTGCCCTCCCATCTCAGCTCCTCCAGTGCTGGTATTACAGGCCATGGCACCATAGCCCGTTCCAACATTCCTTCCTCTTCTGTTCGGTCATCTTGTTCCCTGACAGGGCAGGAGGCTGGAGGCGAATTGTCCCTGGGACCTCTCTCACTGAGGCATAAGCGTGCTTTTCCTCCTCCCACAGGAATGTCATCCATGCTAGCGATTCTGTGGAGGGTGCCCAGAGGGAGATCCAGCTGTGGTTTCAGAGCAGCGAACTGTTGAACTGGGCAGATGGCGGTCACCACAGCAGCTGCAGCCCAGCCTGAGGGTTTGAACTGCCCACTGTTCTTCAGGTTTCCTCCATGACCAACTACCTCTGCCAACAAGAACCCAAGCCTACACCCTTCCCATCTTCAAATCCACACTCTGTTCACCTTTTGTCCAACTCCAGCCCAAAGGAGTCTCAGCCTCAACTTTATGTGCCTTGTATCCTAAACCAGCACAATATTGGATCATATCCTTCTATACCTAAGTGCCAGACAGCCTTTCAGACATTGTCAGAGGTGATTTTGCCTGCCCCAAAGGAGAGACATTAAAATCTTCTGCTTTAAACGGGAATGGTATGTTTATTTCTGCCATCTCAGCATTGTGTGCCCTTGCCTGGGAAGATGTGAATAAAGAGTAACAACTCCATCCATTCTCACGTTGGAGAACCTGTGAGTTTACTGCACTGACAGAGACATGGATGACGGTGAGGGGTTAGCTGCAGAAGCATGCATGACTTGAGAACAGCTGAACCACTACAAAGTCCCACCCTACAGGGGTAATGACATCAAGGAAACTGCATGGTATAATCTTGCTTTCAGTTAACTTACCTCTTAAATACTCTAGCAAACCTGTCCCAAGACCCCCAAGAGTAGGAAGGAGTACTAGGTGGGGAATCTAAGGCAAGAGTCCTGTGATGCTCCGAGTTGCCACTACCCCATTCCTAGCTACCACTGTATTGTCCTTATTTTACTGATATGACTGCAGGGCCCAGCATCTTATCAGTCACCACGGCAATGCCTGCTCCATGATGTCCAGTAGTCATATCTGGAGAAAACTGCTTTATTCCAGCACCCTAATGAGTGTTTTTTTATACATGGTGTAAACAGTAGGCTTGAAGGTTATAGTTTTACTCTCCCATGAGACGGAGCCCTTAACTTTGGTAAATATATGAGCCAGGCAAAAGTGTGAGGCCAGGAGATCAAGAATCCAAACGGAGTTCCTCGGCTGGAGTTGTTGCAGCTCCTGCCTGTATGGTGTGATTCTTTTGAGAGAGGGTGGTGGCAAGAGATAGGTGGGGCCTAAGGCCTCTTCAAGGCATGGAGCCTGTGGGTAGGGGTGCCAGTCCTTGTGGGTATTTTGTCAGGTCTCCTGAGGCTACTCTCATCTTTTTCTCTAAGCAACCCAGGCACTAGAGAGCAACCTGCAAGCCAGAGCTGGTGTGGTCTGTGACAGCGACCGCTGCTTGATACAGCATGTCACATCTCACCCCGGATCCTGAAGTGGCTAACACAAGTAGCTGATACACATGACCGCTTCGGAGGCTAGCTGACAAGTCATTTCACTTTTCGAAATCTTGACGATGGAACCCAGTCCTGGGTTCTCAGCACCGGTCTGCCTGAGCAGCTTCAGGAGACTCTGGATCAAGTGCAGTGTTCCTTGCCAGCCACCAAGACGGTCACTCTGGGATTTTTTTCGCCCGGGCGAGCCACGCGAGGGAGCTATTGGCTTTGCAGGCTCCCGATCCTCTCGCACTGGGGGGAGTGTCCAAGAGTCAGAGCGGTGCACGTCAGAAGTACCGACTTCCACAGTTGATACGACAGCGTCTAGCGAGCCTGGGTTCTTGGATTAAGCGGCCGCACGGACATCCAACTGGGAAAGGATTCGGGGGGGTGTGGTTTAACAGGCCGGAACAGAAAACTGCGTCAGCGCCTCCTCCCACAGTCCCAGCAGGCCGCGCGCCACCATGGGTGGGGTGCCCGCGGGGTGGAATGGGAAGAGCTGGAGGGCGGGGATAGGAAGGCGTGGAGGGACCAGAAGCCTCCTTGTGGGCGGGGCCTCCTTGCAGGGAGAATCTGGTGGGCGGGCGCGGGGGTGGGACCCTGGTCCTGGGTGTTTCTGGGCTCTGGGCGGAGCGAGCAGCTTGCAGAGCGCAGTGCGCAGCGTTGGAAAGGTAGGGTCTGGTTCCTAGTTTTACTGCCCTCGCCACTCCAGCCGGCACCCAGCGTCATGGCCCAGCAGCCGCCCGACGTTGAGGAAGACGATTGTCTTTCTGAATACCACCACCTCTTCTGCCCGGACCTTCTCCAGTGAGCTAAAGCAGGGAACCAGGGAGCGATCCGGGGTTGGGGGAAACAGGGGTCAGAATGGAACTGCTGCTGGATGTGACAGCACAGAGGACGGGTGCTCAGTACCCTGCTCCTGGGCGATCATAGACCTGAAGTTTCTTGGGGTTCCGGAAGGATGGGATGAGGGACTGAGTGAGGAAGCCGGTTCGTTTTGAAAACGTCTCACTTGAGACCTTACTACACAGAGCATTTTAGGTTAAATATTCCCCTTCACCTCCAAACTTCTAGCCCAAGAATAAAAGACTTTAAAGATTGCAGTTTTGTGGCTAGGGATTTTCGTTGAAACCTATGAGACTCCATCCTCTGCAGGAGCATATTTTCTTTCACAGCCACACTGGGTGAATGTTCATGGGGTCAAAGTCCTCCTTCGGCCACCTGTTTACCCTCTGTTTACACTGATTTATTTATTTACTTAATTTGTTTAGTTTTGGTTTTTCTAGACAAGGTTTCTCTGTGTAGACCTGGCTTTCCTGAAACTCTCTGTAGACCAGGCTGGCCTCCAACTCACGGAGATGATCATCTGCCCAGTTCTGGGATTAAAGGCATGCACCACCACTGCCTGGCCAGTGATTTATTTATTGAGACAGAATCTCATGTAGCTCATGCTGGCCTTTAACTCCTGATTCCCCTGCCTCCACCTCTCAAGTACTGGAGTTACCGACATGCATCCTCCATACAGCTAAAACATTGGTTTTAAAGTAGATTCTAGGGACTAGAAAGATAGCTCAGTGGCTCAGAGCACTTACTGCTCTTTCAGAAGACTCAGCTTTGGTCCCTAGCATCCACACAGGACTAAACCATCTGTAGGCACATGGGCAAAACACTCATAGAGGCAAAATAAATAACTTAAAATGACTACATTTTCCTTTTTTGAAGGGACAAGGTGGCCTTTATCACGGGTGGTGGCTCTGGGATTGGCTTCCGGATCGCTGAGATTTTCATGAGGTACACACTGCTCTGGGACCCTCCCTACCACTTTCCTTTCCTTTGACTGGACCCTAATGGATTTTGGGGAGTGGTTGGATGCTGCCCTGAGGGGAAGACAGCACCTTTGGAGTCTCCTAGAGGTGGGTGACACTGTGTGACTAGCCTCAGTGCCTCATAGGCTGTGAGGGGGCTGCTACGGTGGCGGTGGCGGGTGGTGGAGCGTCTCTTGGGACTTGCTACGGAAGCCAGCTGAGGAGGAAGTGGGAGAGCCCTTCTCCAGCTCTCCCCAGTGCTCCACTTTCCACAACCTGAAGTGAATCCCACAAGAATTGATTTTGACTCCAGGTAGTGGACTGTTATTTGAAGCTTTATGCAATTTCTTCTCAGCAGAACAAAGGTCTGTGTGTTATCTGATCATGAAGATTAGATAAGTTAGTGTAGTTTTTGTGGAACCTGTGTAGCGGGTAGTCCCCATTGTCACCATGAGGCTCCCTCTCTCAAAATGGGCTCGCTGTCCTCCAGGCCAATGTCCCAGCAGGCCCTGCACAGGTCTGGGATTGGCACCAGTAGCCCGCCACACCTTCTCTGCCATGTACATTAGGTATCTGGGTCAGAATACCCCAAGCCAGAGACATAGCGCTGAAACCTAGGAGTGGGCAACTACGGTATCCAGCAGTCCTTTCAGAATTACCCAGCCCTGCCTGAGTCCCTGTGCCTGCTGCCAGTCATGTTTCAGCCTTGATTCATACCTCGGCCTCAGAAGCTCTTGGGGGAGTTCCTTGTAGAGTACTGCCTGGTAGGTGCCCCCAGGGTGTGTTCCTCTTACTTGTCTCCTCAGGCTGCCATCTGCTTTTGTAGGCATGGCTGCCACACTGTCATTGCCAGCAGGAGTCTGCCAAGAGTGACCACGGTGAGAGGAAGACTGGGGTTCTGAACGTGGGTGGGGAAGAGACCTGAGGCCCAGGGTCTAAAACCACCAAAATCTGTTTCTTCTTGAGTAGGGAACTCAGTGAAAATGGACCCTCATAGATACCTTTGCCTTGTTCAAGACCAGTCTGGTCCACAAGACCTAGTTTCAGGAGAGGCTCCAAAGCTACAGAGAAACCCTACCTCAAAAAAAAAACAACCAACCAAACAAACAAACAAAAAAGATACCTTTGCCTTTTCAGAAGTGTACTTATTGGGTCACGTTTTTGGAAGTAATATGGTTTCAGAATTCTTCAGTAGTATCATCAGCATTGTGAAGGCCTTCATCCCACCTATCTAGGTCCAGGGGAAATGCCTACAGGGTAGGCAGATGGTGGGATCTGGGACAGATGACAGGTTATAGAGAATTCAGGATGTCTTACCAACATCCACCAGGGGTTATGGCCCCAGGAGGTGGCTATTTTCAAGCCAAGGCTCCGTTGGCAGGGTTCCACAGCAAACTTGGGTTCCTAGCATAATGTATCATTTCCATAGAGGTCTGAAGGCTGCTTCTCCAGGCTGAGGCTGCTAGTCAACCCTCCTGCTTTCTGCTAGGCTGCTGAAAAGTTGGTTGCTGCCACTGGAAAGCGGTGCCTCCCTCTGTCTATGGATGTCCGAGTTCCCCCAGCTGTCATGAATGCTGTGGACCAGGCACTGAAGGAGTTTGGCAAAATCGACATCCTTATTAACTGTGAGTCAGCAATAAGTGAGGTCAGAGTCTTCTCAGAGGTCGATAGTGCTGCTTGGAACCTCCAGAACTCTGTTGCCAGGGGCAGGGATGTGCCAGAGAGCCTAGGTGCTTGTCCTGGCTCAACTATGGCCTCACAGTTGCCGGAAGCAAGACTCAGGCTGTAGGCTCTGTCCTGACAAGCTTTGCTCTTTCCGAGTGGTGTCAGCAAAGCCTAATCCATGCTGGGTGCCCTGTGAACCTGACTAAGTCACAGTTCAGGGGTGTTCTTGGGTGCTGAGATTTCCACTGTAAAAAGTGGGCTGGTAGCCGGGCGGCAGTGACACATGCCTTTAATCCCAGCACTCAAGAGGCAGAAACAAGCGGATCTCTGTGAGTTCGAGACCATTCTATGGTCTATAGAATGAGTTCCAGAACAGGATCTAAAACTACACAGAGAAATCCTGTCTTGGAAAAACAAAGACAAAACAAAACAAACAAACAAACAAAAGTGGGTTGGCGAGGTGGCTCAGTAGCTTAATTAGACCTGAATCATATTCCTGGGACCCACATGGTGGAAAGAATAAAGAATGAATTTGCTACCACAGGTTGTCTGTCCCCTGACCCCACACATATGCCATGGCACATGCACACCACACACACATGTTTTATATATATATAATAAATGTTAACATTATAAAAGTATGGGCTCCCTCCCCAGGTATGGTGGCACAGGCCTTTAATCTGCGCACTCAGGCAGAGATGTAAGCAGATCTCTTAGTCTGAGGCCAGCCTGGTCAACATAGAGAATTTTGAGGCCAGCTTGGTCTACATAGTAAGTTCCAGGACAGCCAAAGTTACATAGAGAGACCCTGTCTTTCTCTAAATAAATAAACAATAAATCAAAGTAATAGATTGGGAATGGATCTCATCATGTAAAAAGCCCTGGTTACTGTCATTGGCCCAGAAAAAAGGTGATTTCGTAGCCTTACAGAATAATTTAGGTATAACACTATATAACTATACAATCACTTCACAATATCTGCTATTACTCAAATGTTATATTTGTTGAATAATCGATATTATTATCATATATTAAGGCTCAATCTTTTTTTTCCCCTGAGACAGGGTTTCTCTGTATAGCCCTGGATGTCTTGGAACTCACTCTGTAGACCAGGCTGGCCTTGAACTCAGAGATCCCCCTGACTCTGCCTCCAAAGTGCCACTGAGACTAAGGCCTTAGGGCATCATGCCAGCTAAAGACTATTTTCAAATAAGGTCACATTCACAAACACTAAAATACCAAATCTTTAAATTTTTTAAAATTCTTTTTGTATTTATTTATTTATTTTAGTTTTCAAGACAGGGTTTCACTATTTAGCTCTGGCTATTCTGGAACTCGCTTTGTCGACCAGGCTGGCCTCAACTCACAGAGATCCATCTGCTTCTGCCACCTAAGTGCTGGGATTAAAGGTGTGTGCCACCACTGCCCCCGGTCTACTATCTATCTATTTTTGTGAGACAGACAGAATTTCCTGTAGCCCAGGCTGGGGTTAGATTTATTGTGGGCTTGAAGTTGCCCTTGAGCGCCTGATCCTTCTGCTTCTGCCCCAAGTGCTGTCTCCATACTTGCTTTTAGAATTTAACTTCTTGGCATCTAGTCTTCTATCCTGTGCCTGTTGCCCAAAAATTTCTTCAAGTGCTCTGCGCCCTGTCTTGTCCAGCTTAGACCTCTTTGAAGGTCTCCCCGCTCTGATTGCCCACAGAACATCAGGCTCCTGTCTGTACTCTTGATAGGGCTCTCCCACCAGTGTCCTGTCTTCTCGGGGCCACACCCACCAGCGTCCCGTCTTCTCAGGGCTCAGCCCACTAGCGCCCTGTCTTCTCAGGGCCACACCCACTAGCGTCCTGTCTTCTCGGGGCCACACCCACCAGCTTTCCCCTTTCTCTTCTCCAGGTGCAGCTGGAAACTTCCTGTGCCCTGCCAGCGCCTTGTCTTTCAATGCCTTTAGGACTGTGGTTGACATCGACACCATTGGCACCTTCAATGTGTCGCGTGTGCTTTATGAGAAGTTCTTCCGGGTGGGTATCCTTCTGACAGGGGCCTTTCCTCCTGTGGTTACCCATTCAACGTCATCCCTTGTATGTTTTAGGACCACGGAGGAGTGATTGTGAACATTACCGCCACTCTCAGTATGCGGGGCCAGGCGCTACAGCTCCATGCGGGCGCTGCCAAGGCAGCCGTGGGTATGAGTGATTATCCTCTTGGTGATCCCTGGAGGCTGATAATCTGAACATGAACTTGATCCTAGCTGTGGGCACTGTAGAGGCTAGACTTGATCCTGAGCTCCCTGTGGCATTTAGGCCACCTGGGCGGCAGCACAGCCTGACGATTTCCCTTCCTGTGCGCATTTCTTCCATGCAGACGCTATGACACGACACTTGGCTGTGGAGTGGGGTCCCCAGAATATCCGTGTCAACAGCCTGGCTCCTGGTCCCATCAGTGGCACCGAGGGGATCCGGCGATTAGGTAAGTCTCTTTGGGAGTTTGGGACACCCATTAAAGCTTCTCGAATTGTAGCAGGGTTTAAAACATTCTGTCTTCAGCTAGGCAGTGGTGCTGCACTTTAATCCCAGCACTCAGGAGGCAGAGGCAGGCAGATCCCTGAGTTCAAGGACAGCCTGGTCTACAGAGTGAGTTCCAGGATGGCCAGGGTTACACAGAGAAACCCTGTCTTGGAAAACAAACAAACAAACAAAAACAACAAACATTTTGTCTCATTCCAGTCAAGAAGTTATCCAAATGTTTGACCTTCTCCCTTGTCTAACTTGGCCTACTCTTAGGGTCTCTGTACCCTTATTACCCGGAAGGTATCAGTTTCCCTCCTGTGGATTCTGTATTACTCTGCACTTCTGTTGCTCTTCTGCTAGGTCCTGCTAGAACAACTACCTTTTCCAGATGTGGGTCTGGCAGAGTGCTGGCTGGGGGAGCAGCGAACACTGTGCTCTAGGGGCTGACTGGGTCCCCACTTCCTATTGCCTTCCAGGGGGCCCCCAGGACAGTTTGAAATTAAAGGGTCTTTTAAGCCCTATACAAAGACTTGGAAACAAGACGGAGATCTCCCACAGTGTGCTGTACCTGGCCAGTCCTCTGGCTTCCTACGTCTCAGGGATTGTGTTGGTGGTTGATGGTGGCAGCTGGATGACATTCCCAAACGACATCAAGCGACTGGCAGAGTTTGAATCTTCCTTTGCTAAGCTCTAGGTAACGAGCTATTCCCACTTCTTGGGGTCAGCATGTCCTTGGATGCCCCCAGGTTACTGGGTCAAGTGCAGCAGGTTTTCTTGGGACCCTGCCCCTGTTGCACAGAAGGGCCCTGTCTGGTGGGCAGAGACGGTCTCCAAGGCTGTGAAGGAAGTGGGCTCCTGGCACTGGGTTTTCCTCAGAGAGGGTTAGTCTCTTCCCTTTTGGAGGGTTACAGCCTTGCAATTTTCCTGCTGTAGTCTCTGGAGTGTGGAGGTTACAGGAGTGCATGATGGGATACAAAGTTTTCTTTTCTTTCTTTTTAAGATAGGATCCCTTGTAACTCAGGCTATCTTCGAACACACTATGTAGCTGAAGATGAAGATGATTTTGCACTTCTGATTCTGTCTCTACCTCCCAAGTGTTGAAATTACAAAAGAGCCATCATGCCCACTTTTTGCAGTGCTAAAGATCACACCCAAGGTATCATGTTTGCTAAACCAATACTGTATCAACTGAACTACATCCTCTGCCCTAGGATGCATATTTTGACACACAAACATTGTATTTTTTTCCTTTTTTTTCTTTTTGTGGTTTTTCGAGACAGTGTTTCTCTGTAGCTTTGGAACTTGTCCTGGAACTCGCTCTGTAGACCAGGCTGGCCTTGAACCACAGAGATCCGCCTGCCTCTGCCTCCCAAGTGCTGGGATTAAAGGGATGCCCCACCACCACCTGGCATATTTTTAAAAATTTATCCAGGAGGCAGTATTCTTCCTCCTTCCTCACAGAGGCCTATAGTCACACCGAAAATGTTGAATGTGAATTTGGAAATCCTAGACCTCTAAACCTTACTCTGGTGACCAAGCTGTTACCATACTTTGCCTCTCGAAAGCCTACACCCAGGGCAGGTGGGACCAGGTCGTGAGCCTAGCCTAATGCTTGCTCATGGGGTCTGAAGAGTTCCTATGATTTTGTCAGAGAAAATTGCATTTTTTTTAAAAAGTATCTTTTTAATATAAAAATATCTATCATTTGGAATTTGTAAGTTTCTAGAAAGAAAATTAAAAGTTTAATTCTATCACTGAAATAGGGAGTTGTGTTTTCTGTCTTTTTTCCCCCAAGATGGGGTTTCTCTGTATAACAAACCTAGATGTCCTGGAACTATCTCTGTAGACCAGGCTGGTCTCAAACTCACAGAGATCTGCCTGCTTCTGCCTCCTGTGTGCTGGGATTAAAAGTGTGCACCACCACTAACACCACCTGACAGCTTCCTGATTTCTTACCAAGGGATTCCAGATCAGAGGGAGGTGTGGCACTGTGGCTATCTTTGTTTCGGGGAATTCTGTCACTGGTCGGCTAGCCAATTGAGAGGAACGATTTGGTCCAAGAGACGGGGTTTTCATTGGGATGGGTCTGACTGAGAAAGAGGCGACGTTTCCAGCGAGAAAGCGAGCAACAGCGGGTGTAAACAGTGGCTTGTGATTTTGCTTAGGTTCCCCTTTTGTTTTTAAAATTTGTGCCCGACGTTTTGCATTTTAATAGACCATAAAGAAATTCTTATCATCTGGTGCTGAAAGTGGGGCAATCCCATGGCTCCAGTGCTCCTCGCGCGCATACATTCCCTCCCCACTTTCCCGGAGCTCACTGTGTGTGCTTTCCCAGCGTCCCTGCATCCACCCCCTCCCCCACCCCCAGCACCTGCCCCTTAGTCTGGAGGCGCCTGTCCTGAGGCCCCTGCGCTCTCCTCGCTCTATGGTCTAGCCGCTGGCAGCCACTGGGTGTCCTCCCGAATTGATTCTGCCTGGCTCGCACAGGCTCTGCAGCAAGTTCTGGTCCTTGAGCATCCATCCTTTGGCGTGCCTTCTCACGGCCACCCCCAGGGGTTCTGTTTAGCACAAGAACTGGGGTAGAGTCTGGCCCAGCAGCTTTGAGCATTCGCTTAGCTTACTGAGACTGAGCTATCTTGGCGCCGCACCTGCTCCACCTGGTGTTCAAACATCGTCACTACATCTAAACACCTTCATACTACTCATGCCTCCAGGGAAGTCCACAGTGCAACCCTCCCAGGAGCAGCGTCCCAACTTTTAAGATACTAGGGAACTTTCAAACGGTAAACTAGACTATTAAATAAATAAATAATTAAACATAAAAAGGTAAAAGAATAAGGGGAAAGGACAATCTTAAAACCTTTCCCATGTTAAAGACTGGCAATATCACAATGCAGGGAATTAGGACCCTGTTCACTGCTCTTATGGATGGGATGTAAAATAGAAAAAAAAATGAGGAGATAAACACTTTTGCTGGGATTGTTATAATGTCAGCTATGATTATTATCAGTCTGGTAATTCACATTTTATCATTAAAAGAGTGGTTTGATAACTATGCCTGATAAAAATACAGGCTTTAGAAAAGTGTACTACATCGGGAGGTGGTGGCGCACGCCTTTAATCCCAGCACTCGGGAGGCAGAGGCAGGC
>LOJH01034884.1:0-15907 GCA_001685095.1 Ellobius talpinus
TTTTTTTACTTCTTTGTCAAAAATCACGTGTGTGATTGATATCTGGGTCTTCGATTCAGTTCCTTTGGCCCTCCTGTCACTTTATAATTCCCTAACAGAAAACTTGCTGTTATCAGAATGGAAGGCAGTAACTAGATGCTTTTGGCTTTCACGTAAGAATCTTTACTCTCCTGGGAAAGCATCTTACCATTACTGTGTATCCAAACTACTCAAAGAGCTTCCGAAATTCAGGTTCTCATTTTCTAAGTATTGGGTAAGACTCCAGATTCTTCTATGCTGATGTTCCTGGCTTTGAAGCACACTCTTAGCAGCAAGGTTCTGGGAGATAACAGGGATGAAAAGTAATGAGAATAAAAATAGCCATGGGTAGGAAAGTCCTAAGTTATTGTTTCCTAGAAAGTCTAGCTATAGACCTTTACAGACACTTGGCAGCTGCGCAAGTTAAAATGATTCTCAACCCAAAGAGCATCCCTGGGTGTCACATGGGCAGTCTGTCCTTCTGTGCCTCACTTTTCTCTTACATTTACCAAGCCTTTTGTCTGAGGAACATTGTCATACTCATGAGCTTCTTGTCTCTTGCAGTGGAAACTCCAGGAGGCTCTGGAACTTCTGAGGAAAGAACAGGACAAAGCCTGGAAGCTGAAAGTCAATGAGAAGGAGTGAACTGCCAACTGGAAGACAGGTTATCCTCCTCCTCCAGAGCTGACAGTGGAGGCTTCCTCGTAGCTGTGAAGCAGAATGCGAGCCTTCAGCTTTCCCTTTACCTAACACTACATAGATTCTCAAGTCCAGCTTGTGGTTGTGAGGTAGCACTTGCCTCTTATCTCACATCTCCAGGTATGAGGAAAGACCAGTGCGCACACATGAGCTCCTGGGAGTGTGGCTTGTAGAGTGGCAGGCAGTCAAAAACAGCTTTTGTTTCGCTTTGCCTAGTGACGGCAGAGCTGCTAAGACTTTGGTTACCTAAAAATAGTAGGAAATCACTTCTGAAATATATTTGAAACCAACAGGCATGAAACTCTCCGAACTTTCGGTCAAAAGACAGTAACATCAAAGTGGGCTAAAACAGTACAATAAACATAGAAACAACACCAAGAAGAAAAATTACCCAACAGTCTAGTTAACGTCCTTAGTAACCATCAGTATAACCTCCAGCGCTTATTCTGAAATGGAAGGTAGTCCACACCTTATCATACCAAGATACTATGCTGTACCAGGATGGTGGTGCCTGCCTAGAGACGTGCCCTTGAGAGGCAGAGGCAGAGAATTGCTACACTTTAAGACCTCCATGGTCTGCATAGTGAATAACAGTCCAGTGGGGCTATATACTGGAACCCCGTCTCAAGGAAAAAGAAAGGAAATACCCGAGATCCTATGGTGGCTGATAAGAGTAGAACAGAGTAAATGTCACTCATTCAGAAATGTGAAGTCCAAAATGCTCCAAAATTCAAAATGTCTTATAACCAACATAGTGCCAAAAGTGGAAGAAAGTTTTGCTTAATGATAGGTCACATTCAGAATGCAAGCACACTAAAATTATTTTATAAAATTACCTTCAGGTTATCTGTACAAGATAATATGGGAAACAAATGAAATTCATGTTCAGACTTAGATCTCACTGCCAAAATGTCTCTTTATATGTATATATAGTCACAAGTACAGGAAAATGCTAAGTCTGAAATACTCTGGTCCCATTCATTATATATAAGAAAATACTCTACCTGTGTAAAGTACAAAAACAAAGCCCTTGAGGCCCTGTGGACTCAGGAAGAGAGAAAGATTGGGTCCTTAGTCTTTGCCTCCGTGGCACCCAGTAAATGGTCATAACAAGTCATTTCCAGAGTGTGTGTGTCCCCACGCATGACTGTCCTCCATCCCACATGAACCTTACACTAAAAAGATCAGTGCTAATTACAGTCTTGGCTCTACAGACACAGATGGAGACACAAAACTTCCAAGTTAGCCAGAGCTACACAGGAAAACCCTGTCTCAAAACAACAACAAAAACCATAAATCCACCAACACAACACCCATTCTCTTAAGGGTTTCAGTTGTCCTACCGTGATCAGACACTGAGGTTTTTGCCTGTAGAGTTATCATTAATGCCAAGATAGTTTTAAATACAGTGAAAAACTCACTCTCTGTTCTTTTACAAAGTGGTTCCAAAACTAAGCCTTTTATCTATTCATTTAATATTTTTCTGTTATCATCAGTTCTGAACAAAAGAGCCTTTCTTACACTATGTACAACCCTGCTTCTAATTATGAAGCCTTAGAGTGTGTGTCTATGTTAATATACAAAATATTGACACCAAAATGTAGTTGGATTAGGGAACAGAATGGATATGGCAAGTGCACTCTGGGTAGGCTCCACTCCTGCCTCAACACATTTTCTGGCCACTCCCAGACCATTCCTCTCTCTTGGGACATGCACAGGTAGTTTGACGTAGGAAACTATGGGGTAGACCACGTTAAGTCCCCCACTCTTTCCTTAAGCCCACAGAGCCTTAACATTGCATCGTCTGAGGCCTTAGCCTGGCGTGGCCATATCACCCGACAAGAAAGGTGTTGACTTAATATTCAGATGCAGCCCAAGAAGTGTTTCTTATATTTCCTTTCAGCCCTCCATGAAAAGAGCTTATTTGCCAAGCCTTGAGACTGGTTAGTTTGAGTGGCTATCAAGTCCCGTAACCCCTGGTTAATAAAGGTTTTGCAGCCTAAGAAGTTGTCTCATCCTTATCTTTGGGTCCTGATTCTTCTTAGCTCTCAATTCTTTCTCCTGAATGATTGAATAGATCAGAATGGTGAAAGTCGGTTTTAGGGTCCCATGTGCAGGAAAAGACATCTTCTGTGTTACCCAAACATAAGATAAGCTGGATCTCCATCCTCACCACATGGTATCCCCTTGACTCCTGGAGAGATGACTGACCCCACACTGGTGCAGAATCTTCCATAGTTTTCTGAAGACCCAATTTTCTAGGACTTGATATTCACATATGGTCTTTTTGAGAAAAAAATGAAAGAAAAACCTTCAGAATAGTAAATGTTGTATACTGAGACTGACTGAACTACAGAACAAGTTCCATGTCACAGTCAAAAAAAATCCACATTGTATAGAATCACAGACTTAAACATCGCTGACAGGTGAGGTCAGCACTGAGAAGGACTTCACAGTAGAATTGAGAAGAATAGTGAAAATGAAGCCTGGGAATCCCTGCTGCCGCAGTCTGTGTTTGGGATGCTACAGATTTGGGGCTGAGATTTGGTGCCTATGGATTTGAAGAAAACTGAAAGATCCAGAATGCCCACACCCATTTACCTCTGACCCAGAAGGTGCTCTATATAAACTCACCTTTCACCTGAGGGCATCTTTACCTTATACCCTGCTCCACCTTCCTGTCTGCAGCACTGGGAACCTCATCTCTTCCCTGTAACATGAGGTCCTGCTTGTTGGGATTTCTGTCCTGCCCAGTTCACACAGCCGTTTAGCCGTTTAGACTTCACACAGAAGTCTACATTAGATATAAACTGATTGGCCCATTAGCTCAGGCTTTGTATTAGCTCTTATAACGTATACCAGCCCATTATTCTAGTATATGTTAACTTCCTTCTTCCCAGAATACTCCTGTTCTCATTGCCCTGCCTCTACTTCCCGTCTGGCTGTCACCTATACTTCCTGCCTGGCTACTGGCCAATCAGCGTTTATTTAAAACATAATNTATAAACTGATTGGCCCATTAGCTCAGGCTTTGTATTAGCTCTTATAACGTATACCAGCCCATTATTCTAGTATATGTTAACTTCCTTCTTCCCAGAATACTCCTGTTCTCATTGCCCTGCCTCTACTTCCCGTCTGGCTGTCACCTATACTTCCTGCCTGGCTACTGGCCAATCAGCGTTTATTTAAAACATAATTGACAGAATACAGAATTGTCCCACACCATTTCCCAGATTCTCACAGTGGTTTGGAGTTAGTGGTAGTCCTCATTTCTTTTAAACATTTTTTACTTGGTTTTATTTGCTTTTCTTATTTGGTGTTGTTAATGTGTGTGCTGTGTGTGTGTGTGTTTAGTCTTTTCAAAATAAAGAGCATTTGTTTTAATTGTTTCTTCTTTAAAATATTTAAATATTTTCTTGAGAATATCAAGAATGACTTCCATTAAAGATCTGTTGTGAATACAGTAACTTCTTAAGCATCATTTCCTGTATGCTTATTTTTGATTAGCTCGTTGGGCCACTCAAAACGCATGCTATAAGTTACAGAAATCTAAGGTATAGAGGTTACACTATCAACACACGGAAACATGCTGCTTGTTGAGGTGAATTCTTTCAGAAAGCCTGTACCCAAATCTCCTGAGATGCCTTTCCAGCCTCACACTGGTCCTTCAGCCCTGAAGGTGTGCATGTCTGTGGGGTTCATCACTGAAAAGTGACCTAGGCAAGTCATTTAACATCAGTAAGTAAATCACAGGATGTGAAATGATGCTTTATTCCAAATAAAAGGATGGAGGGATGCATAATTAACATACTGTCCAGATGAAAGAATACTGCATGCATATTCACTTGAATACAGCTTTGCTGCCTGTGACAACCTCATGGCCCTACCTAAGTGCCTCCGCCGACACCCAAAAACAATCTCACTCTGCCCTAGGGCTTCTGTTTTCTCAAAGCAAGTGTTGATCCCTAAAAATACATATTTACCATTTCAGGGTTGCACTTACCTTTTCATACCTCTGCTTTGGACACAAGTAACCCTATATACCTATTATATAGGTATATATAATATATATCTGCCATCCCTCGCATCATTTCCAGAGGAAGCTACAGGTGTCCATAATGGCTCCAGACCTGGCCAGCCTCATTAAACTTACATACTTGGATGGGGAACTAGAATCCTCAGTTCTGAGGTAACCCTAACCTTAAGACTTTTTAAGTTCAAACTCTTTCCTAATTCAGTTATCACATAATAGATTTCCTCTTGTAGCATTCATTCTCTGGTTAAGAATGCCTACTATTACACATGTCTCACACCAAATAATATGTAGATTCACGAGAAGCAGTAACATCACAGAACCACAGGAGATCAAAGACAATGGGGGTACTTTGAGTGCGGTCCTTTCCAAACACCTCCCACTGGGAGACTCCCTTTCCCATGAGATACTCTGTGGTCTGTCTTCACAGAACACCACTGCTCTTGGCCTCTGCCCAGCAGCCAAACACTGGGACTCCTCCAGAGACTGCCTCTCTTCTCTGCAGTCTCTTGGGCATTTCAGACTGAGAGGAGTCAGGAGCCTGGAGAGCGAAAAGTGTTTGTGTCTTCTCGTCTCCAGAGGATACCTAAACATTTGACTAATAATACAGTATACATGTAGAAAAAAAGCAAATGGTCCAAGTTTCATTTTTTTCTCTTAGTACATTTTTCATTCATTTATCTGTTTACTTATCTTTTTATTTATTGTGCATATGTATGTGGGGATGCCCATACCATGGTACACACAGGAAGGTCAGATAGCAGCTAGGAGTCATTCCTCTTCTTCCATCATGTAGCTCCTGGGAATTGAACTCAGGTTGTCAGGCGTGGCAGCAAGTGCCTGTACCCACTGAGCCGTTGTACCAGCCCTGGTGTTAGACTAGCCTTGGTTACTTTTTTAATTCTTCAATACTCCAGAACCTCTAAGGCAGTGGTTCTCAACCTTCCTAATGCTGCAGTCCTTTGATACAGTTCCCCATGTTGTGATGACCCCCAAACATAACATTATTTTTATTGCTACTTCATAATTATAATTTTGTTATTTTTATGAAACATAGTATAAATAACTCATATTTCCAATGGTCTTAGGTTACCCCTGTGAATGTGTCATTGAACCCCATAGAGGATGTGATCCAGAGATTGAGAAACACTGCTCTAGTGGGTGTTTTCTTAAGGTTTCCACATTTGGTTTCTCAGTCCTCTGAAGGACCTGCTGTCATTATACCCACATTTCATCTCTGAACTTGAGATATAGAAAAATGTGCAAAGCTTCTAAGACCAAGGATGAAGTTGCAGATTCTAAATCAGAACATCCTTCACAGGTCTCATACGGTTTGCACATCTGTGTGATGCCATGAACGTGAGGGCCAAGAACTAAGCTTGGAGCCCCCGATTCCATTGTTTATGAATTACCTGAAGTGGGATTGCTGCATCAGGTTATCCCTGCTTTTCATATTTCATAGATTACCCATTCCAGTAACATAGTTTTACTGTCACAGTCTCCACTCACAGAGAGATCTCAGTTTGTTCGCACTTTCACCCAAAGTTTGTTTCTACATGGCAGGGGGTGGTTTAGTTTGAGTTTTTGGGATCATGCCTAGGGTCAAGTGGATTATCTCACTGTAGTTTTATTTTTAATCTCTGTAATTATTAGTGACAAAGAGAGTCTTTGCATATGTTAGCTGGTCACTTGTACATGTCCTTTACAGGAATAACGATTGCAGTTTGAGTACCTGATTTGTTGTTGTTGTTGTTGTTGTTGTTGTTGAATTAAAGAATTTAATCATTTACTAAGTAAATAATTCTTATTAAATATCCAGTTCCAAATATACCTTCTTCCATCCTGCATGGTGCCTCTGCATTCTGTTTTGTCTTTTGTTACACGCAATTAGTTCTGCTCCTTGTAGTTGCACCTATTTTTCGCTTCTGTTGCCTACACTTTGGATATCATATCCAAGAAATCTCTGCAATGTTAAATGTTTTCTCTAGTTTTATGATTTTCAGTCTTCCAATTATTGCTTTATATTTTTTTCCGTTAATTTTTGCATGTGGTGTAAGGTAAGAGTCTCATCTAATAGTTTTGCATTTGAAAGTCCAGTAGTCATAACACCATGACCAACGTCAGATCTGTTAACCAAATATACCTCTGAGCTCAGGTCTGAGCTCCCTATTAATTATTTTTCCATCTTTATGTCAGTACTATACTGATTATATTTCCAATAGACTTAAAACTCAGGCTAATCAGAAGAGGTGGAAGACAATTCATTCTAATCAAGGGAACAATTAACCAACCTGCTACTGCAGTTTTTCCTAGCACTTTGAATTTTAATATCAGATAATTAGTCTTATTAAGATTTTCAATTTCATTAAGAATCAAATATATGTGTCTCTGCCCTATGAAACTGTGTGGCTATCAGAAGGGAATTTCCTCCCAGATTTGGGATTGGTTTTTTTATTACTGTCTTTCAGGTTTCTTTTTCCAGTTCATTCATTAGAAAGGGGCCAACACCATTGACCTTAAGTTTACATGAGATAAACTAAAATCTATGTTAGGTGATGGAGGTTTGTGCTCCAAGAATAAACACGGGTATCAAATAAAATGGATTCATTGGTGAGCCAGAAAGCAAGAGCTAGTTTGTAGCACAGCATCACACAGGGGGAGGAACAAGAAAGTCATAGTAAGGGCAAAGGGGACAAACTAACTTTCATCAACAGAGGGAATGATTTTAGATAGGAATAGAGATTTAAAAAAATAAAGAAACAAAATAACAAACACATGCTCTGCCCAAATTTCAATATAGTAGCATGCTAAATAAAGACACCAGGAAATACAATAACTTCTGTCACACTCTAGTGAGAAGTTGAAGTATTATCCAAGGAGGCTCCACACCTGTAAACCAGTCCATGTCCATAGATCTCAGAGTTTTCATGGCTGTTGGTTGGAACTTAAGGTGTGGGAAGCTTTGTGCTCATGAACCATGAGAGGCCTGGTGAGAAAAGCCCTGCATCAGCAAACTCCATATCCGTCCCCGGATCTGCTTGGTCCTAATACCATAAATGACAGGGTTTAGGGTGGACGGAATGATCAGGTACAAGTCAGCTAGCAACACTTGGGTGTGCAGCGGAACTTTGTCTTGCCCTAGCCAGGCTACATAAATGGACGCCATCCCAGGGAGATAGTACAGCGCCATAACGGCAACATGAGAGCCACATGTGCTCAGCGCCTTCCGCTGTGCATTCTTTGATGACAAACCAAATACTGCCCTGAGGATCAAAGTATAGGAGGCAGAAATGAAGGCCACATCTGAGCCCACAATGATGGAGGAAAAAATCAGACTGTAGAGACTGGTGGGCATGGGGTCAGCACATGCTAACTTGGCCACAGCCATGTGTTCACAGTAGGAATGTGGAACTACATTGGAGCCACAGAAAGGCAAATGACTCAACATCCAACTCAATGGAGTCATAAAAATTACAGCTCTAGTGGTGATGGTCACACTAATCCCCAGCATCACATTAGGGGTGAGGATTCTCATATAATGTAGGGGCTTACAGATGGCCACATAGCGATCAAAAGCCATGGCCAGTAGCAGCCCTGTCTCCACAGCTGTGGCTGCATGGACAAAGTACATCTGAGTGAAACAGGCATTAAAGCTGATGGAGCTGTCTCCTGAGCTGAAGATGCTCAGCATCTTAGGTACCACAGAGGAAGCCATAACAATGTCCACAGCAGCCAGAACACATAGAAAGAAGCACATGGGCTCTTGTAGAGTGGAATCCATGCAGATCACAGCGATGATGAGGGTGTTTCCTAGGAGGGCTATGCTGTACATGGAGCTCAATGAGATGGCCAGCCAAAGATAGGAGGACTGCAAGCCTGGAACACCAACAAGGAAGAAGGTGGCAGGGGACTCCATTGTGTGATTGTAGGATGTAGCCAGCATCACTGGTCAGACTGCTTTCCTGTCAATTTATAAGGTACTATGAGAGAGGTAATAGTCTTACAAAGTTGATTCTTCTGTGTGATGGTCAAAAATTGTTGGGATATTTTCTTCTTGGTGGTATTTGTGTAACCTAAAATAATTAACATATTTTAAAAGTAACCTTCCATCCTATAAAAATTTTGCACTTAGTCAATTTCTATTCACATCTCAAAGATCAATTCTTAGTTTTTCTACAGGCGGTGTTCTCTCTCTGTCTCCATCTCTGTCTCTCTCTCTCCATACCTATTTCCATGTAGGTATTGCATGTTTATTTTAATTTCAGGTGTTCATGAAATCTTTCATGTTTATCCTTAATGATTTCAAATTGATGATTCAAATGGTCTATCTATGGTTGATCATATATTCCTTATAGACAGCTACTTCAACATAATAATCAAAGAATTTGCCTTTTTCCTCATGATTGCTAAATTATACAAACTTATTGAGGTAAAACATATTATAGCTGCTTGAGATCATACCTAGAGAATGAAGAAAAACATTCTTGTCAGTCAGAATGCATTATATAGAAAGTGTAGGTTCAGGAAATAAGGCCTTTAGAAAATGACATAATCACTTTCCATATAAGCGAATGTTTTTTAAATATTTGTAATTTCTTACTTTGGTGCTCAGTTTCCTTGTAGTTTCTATTACTACACTAAATAATTGCACATTAACCCTTCAGATGCACATAGCTTTTCTGCTTCTTCAGTATGTCTTACCCCTTCTCATGATATCTACCAAGGCACTCCAGAGACCAAGGAAATTTTATCCTTATGAAACTAAAGCATGTTTTAAACAAAACATACAGTCATACTAAGAGGAGAAGTCTTATTTATAATGAGTGAATGTTTACGTTGATCATATACAGCAGGTATTCATGTAAAACAATTGACTTAAGTATTTAAATGAGAAAATACTTCATCCAACATCATGTAACGCCATATAATCAGTTTTGAGTTCCCAACTAGATCTTCCCAGCACTGACTCCTAGCAGTAGATTTAACAGAGCACTGAAGTCAAGAGAACAGCTATGGACACTCACCCTAGAGAGTCTTAGAGATTTGCCTTGACAGTTCTCCTCACATGCCAACCTGGGCAGTGCTTGCTTTGCCCTCGTTCAGGTATTTCCGGGTCACTGGGTATGCGGTGACTTTCCCAGTGTCCTGTGCTGTAAGCCTTTGCTTCCCTCCCCTTTAATTTCTCATTTCCTGTGATTTTACACAGTACTTGAATGTGTGTACAGCCCCAGAATACTCTGAGAGCACATCACACAAGCCCCCTTTGATTTGGTGATTTCTCTCAGAACTGGTAATGCTGGGGGATCTTCCAGAAGCACAGCCTAAAATCCTTTCTGTTGCCTCATGCAAAATCTGTCATTACAGTTATGTCATTTAGAGACAGAAAAACAGTGGCGAACAGTGGCTCTAAAATCACGTTTTACAGAATGAAAACCCCAGTTTGTCGCTTGCTAGAACTTTTTCCTTGATCACATCATGTACCCCTTCCAACCTTAACTCCCACACTGGTAGGAAAGAAAATTGCCATCCCTGTGTCAAAGAGCTATTTTGAACTTAAATGAAAAGCTAAACAAAGGGCTTATTATGCTGCTTTGAACAATATATGTTTTGTAAAGTATAGAAAGTAAAAATGGGCTTTGCTTATCCTGCCTAATCCAGCATGTCCAGATTACTCTAGCTAGCATACTTAAATGAGTATGAGTGAATTCAAGGCAAAATAACAACCAAAACTCAATCAGCAAAACAAGTATTCCTGAAGACTTCCTCCTTGCCCTTCACTGACCTTATTGCACATGCCCCTATATTGGAAGATGTTTGGTGTGTAGCAGGGTGCTTGGTACTCAGTGTGCTCAATAAAGTAACTAATTTTGAAGAGACTGTTTTCATGGGTTAATCCAAGAAATTGCTCTAAATCACATACTCAAATCGGAGACCAAATTTTTTAAAAAAGCACGCATTGATTGACACTTTCCTCCTATCACCAGGTGATCTGACAATGCAAGATATCCCACCCAGAGATGTACACAGTGAGGTTCTAATGATCTTTAATTTGCTCTGATTTTCTTTGCAGGGGTGGGGTCTGTTTAGTCATTTCATTGCCGCCTTAGTGGCAAGAGTACTTGTCCATCTACTTACAACTCTTTTCTGATAACAAATCTAAGAACTGTTATTGGGTGCTGCTGCTGTCTAGAAGTTCTTCCAGGGATGAAAGGATGTTTGGAGTGGGTGTGATAAGATTCTGCATGGCAGGCAAATTGGTGCTTCCACAATTTATCCGAATGCTCTCAAAAGCATTCCACATCCAGGGGAAATGGACAGACAGCTTAGGCTCAACCTAGTAGGTTACCACATCAATTGCATGCCTGTGTTCACATAATAATAGACAAATGCACATGAGGAACTAATTCCTTAAGTTTCCAAGAATCTTCAAATGAAGAGTTATTTGACAAGCTTTGAGACCAGGCTGACAATCCACTAAATCCTGTGACCTCTAGTCAATAATGGGCTTCCAGGCTAAGCTAACATGTTCTTACCCTTGGATAATGTCTTGACTATCCCCTCTTTAGCTTCTCTTCTGTGTGTCTGTGTGTCAATTACCTCCCTGGGTAATTGTATAGATGAGACCTATGGGCATCTCTCAGAATCCCATTGCTACATTAGACATTTTCTCTGTTACCTAACAACTAGGGAAGCACTCACCTGTTCTCATCCTAGCTGTATAACACACACTTGCCGTTTCACTGTCAGTCCTGGACAGCTAAGCACTAATTGACACGACATCCAGGTGTCTGAAGCCACCTTGAGCAGAGTTTTCAGGAATTATCTGCAAAACCAAATGTGTGAAATCTCAGTTCAAATTATGAAACTTTGAAACAAACAAACCACAATGGGGAAAAGGTTGTCTAATGACAGAGACTGAGGTCACGGTAAGCTCCACATGATGGAGCACAGGAGCCTGGCTGTGTGTGACAACCTCAGTAAAGAACAGGTGAGGGCAGGTGGACACAGTTAAGCAGAATGGCTTGAAAAGTGGAAACAGCTCAGGATACGCTAGCTGCTAGATCTGTCCTGAGTGCCACAAAGTCAAGGCTCAGCATCACTGCCTATTGATTTGAGGAAAAGCCCAAAGATCCAGAATTCCCACTGCTCCATTTGTCTTTGACCTTCCTCTATTGGCTGCCTGACAGAAACCTGCCTTTTGCCGAGGGCTTTATGTGCTTATGCCCTTCCGTTCTTCCCTCTCCAGCCCTGACAACCTCACCTCATCACACTGTCTATGACCTTCTAAAGTTATTTACTTTTCCATTAGTCAGGACTCACAGAGGGTTGCATGTTTTACAAACATTTGTTTTGGTCATTTTTCTTCAAAATTTTTATCTCACTCAGCCTATTATGAAGGTTTTTTTCTTGAGATCAACAATGGGCTCCGTCCGAGATCGGTTGCCACCCTTGTGGCTCCTTTTCGCATCGGTAACTCCTTGAGTTTTAGATTTTAAATTTCACTTAAGGTGAAAGTGAACTGCGATTCTCATCTGAATGTAGCCGAGCTGCCGGTGTTAACCCTGCATGCCTGCAGCAGGGCCGCTCCCCGGCACCCAGACGTGCTGTCTCTCGGCCCAGATGGCATAGGCTGTTCGCATAGCTCCTCTTTGTCCTGAAACTATCCCTCCATTATCCCAGAGCTGGACCTCTCCCTTCTTTCTGCTAAATACAAGTAGTTTTCCATTCCTCTTCACGCTCCCTTCTCCACTCTTCCATCGCTTGCTGCAGAAGCCCTCGGTCTTAGCAGCACCTTGCAAACCTGGCCAACCTCCACACTTTGGCAGAGGACTTGGCTCCTCCTTTCTAGGGTGGCCATGCTCTAGAGGCTGCGTCAGCCGAACTTCCTGTTTCAGTTGCCTGTGTGCCTGCGTTTTGTTTATTTAACTTTCTCTAATTATCTATGTGTGGTGATACACGTTTTTTCACCTAAAAGAAATAAGATTTATTCAGGACCCTTCCCAGAAGCGGTGAGCACCACAGGAGACCAAAGAAAACAATGGAGAGTCAAGATGAGACTTGTCCTTGTCAAAGACCTCCCACTGGGATCCCTCCTCCCCAGCACTCCTTCCGCCTGCCTTTTCCCTGGATACCCAGTGTCCCTTGGCCTCTGCCCAGCAGGTAAACACTGTAATTCCTCCAGAGTGCTGGCTTTTCTCTGTGTTCCATTTGGAGCTCCCCAGACTTCAGGATGAGTCAGATGTCTGGTGAGTTAATGGGCTTTGTTTCTTCAGGTCTCAGGGAATAGCTAAATACCAGTTCGACAACACCAAGTTCATCCTGAAAGAAAAGAAGGGTTCAGCCGAAAGCCTGTATGAGCCTGGCTTCCAGGGAGATTCTTTTCAAGGTGTTTTCTCATTGCATTCTCAACCCTCTGATTTTGCTGGCATCATGATGTCTGCATGTTGTAGATGACGTGTGACAGATGTCATAGAGTTAGGAAGCCAGAGAATCCAAAGTTAAAGTCTAGACATCAGTGCATCGCTCAACATTTATTCAGACTAATGGTATACCTGATATCTCAAATTCACTGCAGTGTTTCTCAGTTTCTCCTAGAAACATGGTGTCCTTTATCCATTAAGTATTTCTCATGACATTGTAAAGTTATCTTTGAACAAACAAGGATCTCTGTGAGTTCACTGTGTAGGCCAGATAGCCTGTAGGCTCTCCAGAGCTACACAGTGAGATCCTGTCTCACAATCGAAGAACTGTTATGTGACAGTCTGATCACAGAGCTCAGAGCTGGAGCACTTGCTTAGCATGCAGTTTAATAAATGTATGAAAGATAAGAAAGCTAGTTGGCTTTTTTTTAACTTTCATTGATTCTTTGTGGATTTCACATCATGCATTCCTATCCTACTCATCTCCCTGGCCCCTTGCAACCTCCCCCCAAAACAAAACCTAATGTAAAAGAAAAACCGAAAACCTAACAAAGAACCAAAACAAAAATAAAAACAAAAACAAAAAAGAAAAAGTCTTGTCGTGGGATCTGTTGTATGGCCCAGTGAGCCACACAGATTGCCCTTTAGTCTATACATGTTTACTTATAAGTGATCGATGCTTATTGGTCTGGCTCAAGGCCTCTGGCTTCTGCTACACCATCAATAATGGGCTCTCACTGGGGTTCCTCTTGGATATCCTGTTGTCCTGTGTCATGGAGATCCTGCTGTTTAGGATTTGTAGGCTTGTCCCCCTTCTCATGCTCCAGCAGTTCATAGATTCCGTGAGTGTTGGGGTGGGCTAATTCATAGCCCTAGTTCTGAGCCTGGGTGGTAGCAGGGTTGGTCAGCTTGCTAGACTTCCCCTAGACTTCCCTAGTCATTACTACCCAGATGAGCTCTCCAACACTGCCTCAGCTAGCTCACCCAATGCCAGAAAATGGAGTAGCCTAGATGTTCACCAATTGATGAATGGATGATGAAAATGTGATACATATGTATGATGGAAATTCATTCAGCTATAAAGAAAACTTAAATTTTGAAATTTGTATGTAAACGAAGCATTATACTAACTGAGGTAACACAGACTCAGAAATATAAATGCTACATGGTCTCTCTCATCTAAGCACTGAACCTTTAGATTTGTATGTTTTAACTGGAATACACATAGACATTGGGACCAAGTAAAAGTCTAGAAAAGTGATTGAAAGGGAGGAAAGAGATACATCACAAATGGTATTAAGTGAGAAGGAGTAATAATTGAGCCAGATAAGTTAAGGGGGTGAGGGATAAAAAGGCAAGATAGAGGAAGGGACTAAGAAGAGATAACTAACGTTGAAGACCCCTGAAAAAGTCACAGAGAAACCTAGTACTTTAGAAGCTTCATAAAATGTGTATTAATATAACAATAATTTGAATGGAATTATCTTATAATGAATTAAAGGAGTGGTGCCATTCCCAGACACCAGAGACTATCAAACTAAAAGCCTAGTACCAACTAGTGCTTATCTCGCTTTTGAGTTATTGGAGCCCCACAGATATCCAGAACCTTACAAAGTATTGCTATTGCACTTGCTTACCCTCCAGAGCTTTAGAGTTAGACCCTATTGTTGGAGACACCACATACTTGAATTATAGGACACAGAAAAATCAGGCTGGCACTGACCCAGAAGCTTTGTCCCTACTGGCTTTCATGGTACTGGAACTCTTAGAGAACAGTAATCAACAACCTGACTCTGATGTGAATACAAGCTGTAATAACAACTGACCTGGCAAGGTAGATCCTCTGGTGTAGTAGTGGCACAAATGTTACAGGAGTAACAAACTACTTTCTGATTGGTTTAGAAGGCCTGCTCCACAAAACAGAACTCATTTCTAGTATTGTTAAACAGGCCAAGAACCAGAGACTGAATAGTCCATAGACTCTAGGGGAGAACCAACTATTATTATTCTGCTAAGGGACATTCCTATGTACTTATCTTTATGCCAATAGATTAGTGAATCGCTCAACCCTCATCAAAGAAGTTTCTTTTTGCAGTAGATGGTGTTTAATGTAGAGACTCACAACTGATCAGTGTGCACAGAACAAGAGTTGTGGAGTGGTTGGTCCTAAATGGGACATGTATATCATCCCCATTCCCCTCAAGACTCGTGGACTATCTCAGAAGTGACAGAAAGCCTATAAGAGCCGAAAGCATCGGATGACTGCTTCGAAATGGTGTTTTCCAGATAAGACAGGACTAGTGACTACAACTTGCAGTTGTCGTGACTACAACTTGCAGTTGTCGTGACTACAACTTGCAGTTGTCGTGACTACAACTTGCAGTTGTCGTGACTACAACTTGCAGTTGTCGTGACTACAACTTGCAGTTGTCGTGACTGCATGTACAAGATCTACACAAAAGCAAACTAGCATAATTCAAGCATGGATGTGATAAGAGTGCATAACGTCCCTTTCCCCCTAGCTGAAGAATTTTTGGCAATCTTGTGGCTATAAGAGGGAGAGAGATGGTTTTCTTCAGAGATACAGCCTCTTGCTGGACACACATGCTCCAGTATATGTCCCTACACCAATGTATATGTTAGCAATATTAAGCAGATTCAGTGGTTTTAAAAAATGATCACGCTCTACCAGAAGATCCACTGGAGGGATGAGTGCGTTCCTGACCCTTGGAAACGG
>LOJH01034886.1:0-15907 GCA_001685095.1 Ellobius talpinus
GTGTCCAAGGAGATGTCCCCAGCTAGGTCCTTGGGCAGCAGAGGAGAGGGTGCCCGAACTGGCCTTCTCCCATAGCCACACTGATGAATATCTTGCATATCACTCCAGCAACTCTTATAAAGGAAAACATTTAACTAGGGCTGATTTATAGTTCAGAGGGTTAGTCCATTTCACGGTGGGAAGCATGGCAACAGAGGAGTTCAATATCTGGACTGTCAGGCAGCAGGAAGAGAGAGTAATATAGGCTTTGACTTGAGCATCTGAAACCTCAAAGCCCTCCCCCAGTGACACACTTCCTCCAAGAAGGCCATATCCCCTGGTAGTGCCACTCCCTGTGGGCCTGTGGGGGCCATTTTCATTCAAACCACCACAATTGTTTTCTTTTCTTTTTTCCTGGAACTCATTTTGTAGACCAGGATGGCCTTGAACTCAGAGACCCACCTGCCTCTGCCTCTCAAGTGCTGGGACTGAAGGTGTGTGCCACCACTGCCCAGCTGCAGCATACTTTCCATTCCTCAACAGTGCCCCTTCTGCATTCAGATTTCATGCAAGCCATTGCCACTTCCCATCCATTTTTCTTTTCTTTCCCTAAGATCTTGTGTTCCTTCTGAGGAGCTCCTTTGTAGTCCTATGATACACTCTCGTGTGTGTGTGTGTGCGCACACACACACACACACACACACACAGAGAGAGAGAAAGAGAGATTTAAATCTAAGTTTCTCATATGAAAGAAAACGTTGAATTTATCTTTCCAAATCTGGTTTATTGTACCTAACAATGACTTAACAGTTTTATCTACTTTCTTATGACATGCTTTCATGTTTTTTGTTGTGATAGAATAAAAGGAATAAAATTCCATTGTGTGGTGGAAATGTACCACATTTTCTCTTTTCATTAGTTGGCTAGCAGACATCAAAGCTACTCTGTTTCCTGGCTCTTGTGAATAGCACAGCAATAAACATGGATGCTCAAACCGTCTTGGTACATACCCAAGACTGCTGTAGCCGGGTTCTATGGCAGTTCTATTTTCATTTGGGTGGAAATTTTTGTTCTCCTTTCCATAGAGAATGCACAGGGTTACAGTCCCACCAGTGGCAAGGTGGCAAGGACAGGTTTCTTTCTCCCCACATCTCTCCAGCTGTCAATGTTTTGTGTTTTCTTGATGCTAAGCATTCTGACTGGGGAGTGAGATGCATTCCCAAGACAGTTGTATTTGTGCTTCCTGGGGGCTAAGGATATCCACCATTTGTTCATATATTTACTGGTCATTTGAATGTCTTCTATTGAGAATGGATTATCCAGCGAATTAGCCATGTATTGATTAGGAGATTTGTTTATGTTTAGGGTTTGGGATTGCAGTTTTTCTTAATTCTAGATTAAAGAACTCCTGACCTGACTAGCCTTTTGTCAACTTGAGACAAGTTTAACTTATTTGGTGAGGGGAAACC
Organism: Ellobius talpinus; assembly: GCA_001685095.1. Taxonomy (NCBI): domain Eukaryota; kingdom Metazoa; phylum Chordata; class Mammalia; order Rodentia; family Cricetidae; genus Ellobius; species Ellobius talpinus. The sequence goes on from LOJH01034886.1 coordinate 1,449, forward strand.
TCAAATGAGATGCCCCCACCATATTGGCTTGTCAGTACGCCTGTGGGGCATTTTCTTGATTTAATGATTGGCATGGGGGGGCGGTCCATTGTGGGTAGTACTACTCCTGGACAGGTGGTCCTGAGTTATATGAGAAGACAGACAGAGAAGGCCTACTTGCTAGTCAGTAGGCAACACTTCTACTGCCTCTTCATCAGTTTCTGCCTCTAGATTCCTACCCCGAATTCTTGCCCTGACCTCCGTTGATGATGTACTACAAGCTGCAAGATGACAAAACCCTTCCCTCCTCAAGTTGCTTTTGGTCATGGTGTTTTATCACCAACTAAAGCACCCCTTGTATGATGTACAGGTTTTCTCCAATTCCATATGTTCTTTCTACACTCTTGTGATTGTTTCCTTTGTTGTACAAAGAGCCTTTGATTTTATAATTCTATCTGTTAATGTTTGAGATCATTTTCTTGGCTACTGAAGTCCTTCTTTATGTCTGTATCTTGAAACATTTTATTTATGTTTTCCTCTAACAGTTCTGGTCACCAGTTTTGGGTTTTTTTTTGTTTTTTTTGGTTTTTTTTAGCTAAGGTTCTCTTTTTAAAAATTATTTTTGTGAGGAGTGAGAGATGTGGCTCTAGTTTCACTTTTCCTTCAAATGCCATGACGACATTTTTAATGACTGAATACAATCCCACTGTGTAGGGAAAGGCACCACATTCTCTTTTTTATTTATCTGCTGATGGACATCTAATTTGGTTCATTTCCCAGCTCTAGTGAACAGTTCAGAAGTAAACAGAGATGGGAAGCATTTCCTCAGCCTGTTGACACAGAACTCCTTTGGATACACACGTCTCCTAGCACCATTTAAGAAGACTGTGTCCTCTAGTGTATGCTAATGACACCTGCATTAAAAATCAGTTGACTGTACTGCATGGGTTTATTTCTGGGTCCTCTCTTCCAGCACCATATTATTTTAGTTGCAATGTCTCTGCAGTATAGTTTGAGATCTGGTATTGTGGGACCACCAGCATGGTTCCTTCTGCTTAGGACTTATTTCTTTGGACACTCCATATTTTTTTTGCTTCCATATTGATCTTGGGGTTGATGCTATATTTGGAGAAGAATATCCTTAATATTTTAGAGGGAATTGCATCAGATCTGCAGATTGTGTTCAGTAACAGACATTTTCATAATGTTAATCCTGACTGTTCATGATCATTGCTTATATTTTTTTAGTGTCTTCATTTTCTTTCTTTAGCATTTTAAATTTTTCATTGTAGCGATATTTCAAATTTTTGGTTTTGTTTTTTTCTGTTTTTCAGCCTCTATTTTAATGGGCCATTTTTCCTACTTTCTTTCTCAACAAGTTTGTTATTGTCACATAGAAAAAAACTGTTTACAATGTGTATTTTATTTATTTATTGAAAGTGTTTATTAACCCTAAGAGTTCTTTTTATTTATTTATTTTCATAGGTATGGGTGTTTTTGTCTGTGTACCATGTGTGTGCAGTGCCCACAGAGGCCAGAAGAGGGCATTAGATCTCCTGGGACTGGCAGTTGTGAGCCACCATATGAGTGCCTGGAATCTAGTGGGGTCCTCTACCAGAGCCTCCAGTACTCTGAACCACCGAGCCATCTCTCTGGCCCATTTAAGAGTTATTTTGTTGGATCACTATGGTCTTTCAACTATAGGCTCATGTCTCTGTAACTTCTTTTCCTGTTTGCATGATTTTAATTTTTCTTAGATATTGTTACTCTAGCCAGTATTTCAAGCACTTTATTAGATGAGAATGGAGAAAGAGGGCATCCCATCTGGTTCTTGAACTTAGAGGAAATTCTTCCAATTTTCCCTCATTTGATATAATATTGGCAATGGGTTTTTGAGTATAACTTTTTGAGATTGATGCATATTCTTTATATTCCTAGTTTTTTCAGAGCTTTTATCATAGAGTGACATTGGACTTTATCAAAGGCCTTTTCTGCATGGGGAGATGTTTACACATTGTGATTACATTTCCTGAGCTCATGTATTGGAGAACCTTAAACCTAGAAATGAAAACAATTTATTTAGTCATGGTATATAATCTTCTTAGTGTATTCTTGAATTTGGCTCATGACTATTTTAGGGCAAATATTTAAATTGTGTTCATAAAAATGGATCTAGAGTTTCTGGGATTTTTTTCCTATTAGAGTTTTCTATCCGGAAAATTCTGGATTTACATATTGAATGACAGTAGCTTTCTTTCTATTTTATGGAACAGTTTATGTGACATTAGTGTTAGCTCTTGTTATGGGTCTGTCTATGTTGTTTGCATCTTCTTCTTTTGATCTTGGCAGGCCATGTCTTTAGGAATTTATCAATTTCTATATTACCCAATTTAATAAAAAATGAGTTTTAAAAAAAATCCCTAATGATTCCCTGGGTTTAACTGGGGTCTGTTGTAGCTTTTCCCTTTTCATCTCTAACTTTATTAATTGGAAATTCTGTTTTTTTCTCTTTTAATTAAATTAGTTTGGGTTTGGAAGCTTGTTTGTTTTTCAAAGTGCCAAGTCTTTGATTCTGTGTATTCTTTTCTGTAGCCTCCACTCATTAATTTCAGCCCCAATCTTTACTTCTGGTCATCTACTCACGACTATAAAATTTCCTCTCTGGGTGACCTTGTTAGCATCCTGGAGGGTCATGACCCTGGCTGGGTTCATGAACCTGACTGGGGTGACAGAAAACTTAGCCAAAGACAGGCGTAAGTGTCACAAGCAGTTCAGCTTGTGATGGGATGAGCAAGGAATCCCAGCACAAGAACAAGCAGGTGGGCCCTTCCTGAATCCTACCCATGTCAGTAGGGAACTATGGAGGTAGGAAACAGTCTCAGGCTGCCATCATCTGGGATGAGAAAACTGGAGTCTATATTTTCTTCACACTGTCAACATCTGCAGATGAACCTGGGAAAGGCTTTGCTATGCCCATGCGTCTAAGGCATTGGCATCTTTGGCCTGGCCATGCTTGTGCCAACAAGGCACATTTAACAATAATTCCACCCATTCTTCACATCAGAGGTTCTGGTAAGTTTACTTCTTACCCTGGTCCATTTGAAAGGTCTTCCTTTCCTTCCTCTTCTATAGAGTACATGCACATCAACTTTTCAACTAGAAGAAATACAGGAAATACAAAGAAATCCAGGCCTTGAACAACTGGTAGCAGTCTTCGAGACAAGGAAATTACAACTCCTGACAAACTGCTTGGCAGAATGCAAGATGAGAAAATACAGGGAGAATCCCTCAGTGACTTCCCAATTGATTATGCTACACAGGAAAATGACCCACCTCTGAATGCTAGCCACCTTCTATAGGCTGTACTTCCTATTCATAAAATGGGTGTTCTGTAAGGCAGTCATGGAGAGTATCAGCCTCTCAAAAAGAATGGGAATGCCCATAGAGGTCAGGAGACTAGCAAGAGGCCATGAGGTCGGGCGGCTCTCTAAAGAGTGGGGAGATAGAATGGTGTGGTCAAAGGGCTGAAGAGGAATAATAGAACAGGACGGGTTAAATTAAGGTTGGGCATGGGATTGCAGAGGGGAGAATAGCAGGTAGGAATAAAGAGCAGTAAAGACCTTTGAGAAAAGTTCCAGCAATCCCTGTGAGACCTGAAGCTCTGCAGTCTGGTGCTCAAGCATTGCAATGGCTTTGATAGAAAGTAGAGCTTGTAAAGGGTCACAGGATTGATTCAGAAGGTCACAGCTTTCCTGCTTTAAGGTAGCTTCACACCCCAGGTGAGTCATGAAGATAGAAAGTTGGACATGACAGCCTGCTTAGATTTATATATGCTAATACCAGAGTAAGCATGATGCAAGCAGGCACTATCCTGCTATCTCTCCCATCCCAGATCACAAAATAAATCAAAAACAGTCACTTACTGCTTGACCGTGTCTACTGAAAAATTATCCATACCATGAAAATGTATTCATACCGTTCAGGGAGAAGAAAGCAATTGTTCCAAAAAGATGGATCAGAAAGGAGGGACAATGAATGGAAAATCATCCTTGTTACATGACACATTGAAAGGGGCCATACACTGTTACATCTTAAGTAGGCAAGCAGTTTGATGTTCATAGGTGTTGTTGAAGAGGTATCAAGACAGACACAGACTACTGCCATTTCCAAAGTATGTCTGAAGGGAACTGGCACAAGCCTGTCAGAGACCTGTTGGGGTTCAGCTGCTTGGGGAATATCCTCATTTCACCAGGATTTATAGAAACCAGTGGGAGTCTGCCTTGGTGAGTTGCCCTCCTGGCACCTGAGGATCTGCTGCGAAGGAAGGAGTCACCACAACCACAGAAGATAACCCACATTGCCCTCTCTCAGGAACAGATGGGAGGTTTCCACTCCCATCATCAGCCCACTGGAGGAGGCCACTAACACCCTTCAGTGCATAGGAAGAAAACAGGACTCTGCCAATATTTAACGAGTGAAACTGCTTAACAGCAATCTCATGGAATAGCAACTGAGGCAATATGGGAGTATTAAGCGCTTGGTTTAATCAAGATTTATGAGGTAGCACATTCCTGAGCAGTAAGGGTGGGTAGCACAGCCAAGTTATCAGTAAATATAAAACTGTAGATTTACTCAAGCCTGAATCGCTCAATCCATGAAGCATGAAGTCTACAGCATGTTTTATAAAATGGCATTTTCTTGTCTCCAGATATTCTACTAAATCTCAAATTCTCTCAGTAGCATGAACAAACAGGTAAGCACATTCACGTTCTTATGTGTTGGGTTATTTAAATCTTACACACACACCTCCCTAGTACTTGCCATGGGTCATCTCTGCCAGCATGCCAAGCTCCAAACATGTTATTGCTCAAGCAGTATACCCTGATTAATTCCTAAACTAAGCTGAATGCCAGATCCACCCAGTGCTATATTAGAGTGTGAGTAATTAAGGAGACTCTTCCTCGTCCGTCAGGATTGACTCTCCATATTCCCGCAAGAAGCCAGGCAGTCCTAGCCCCTTTTCCTACAGAGGAAGTCATTCAATTGGATATTTTGTAGCCACATCCAACTTCACCATTTAAATATTGTTACCTGACTCTTCTTTTATCTTCATTTTTAGTACTCATTCTAAGATTGTATGAGCACGTCTCACTTGCAAATTGCCTTTAAATCGCTTCCCTTGCTCTTCATCTCACAGTCCAGGACCCTGTCTTAGGCTCTGTGCAAGCCCATACACTCTGTTTCTACCCCATCACTCCTTATGCAGCAAAGATTTATTGGATCATGCTATATGTGAGTTATGTTCAGGGCCTGAATATAAGTTCCAAAAATTGCCCTTGTCATATCCATTTTTTAGCTTCAATTTTTACTGAGGAAGATACCAAATAAGCAAGTTCACAGTTCATCTGATGGTGATGAATGTGGCAGAGAAGTAGAAAGCCCAGAAAGAAGACTAGAGAATTATGGGATGGGAAGTGTATCACTTTTTAATGTGTAGTAAAGGAAAGCCCTTCTGGGAAGATGAAGTTTTAATAGAGTTTAAGGAAACGAATGAATGAGATGTAAGCCAGCCACAAAAAATGCTTCCGAGCAGTCTGTTCTCTCTAAGAGGCCTATGAAGAGAGAACACTGCCAAAGTCCTGAGGTGGGGTTTGGGGTGTTTGTGGAGCAATGAAGATGCCTTCAGCTGAGAGAACATAGGAGGTTGGGGGCAGGTTGAGGAGAAGGGAATGACCTTGGTGGTGTGGGACTTACAGGGGTGTGTGAGGACATTAGCTTTTATTCTGAGGTTCACAGCCACCAGAGACTTGAGTGAAGGTCTAGTTAGAATCATAAAAGTAGAGCTCCAGCTGCATTACTGAGAGCAGTGGGCGGAGGGGAGGTGAGAGCAGCTACTAGGGAGCCCTTGCAGTAACCCCGACTAATGTGGACTAACACTTCATGGTAGAAATATTTTTAAAGGAGAGCAGGGAGCATTTTCTTTTGGGTTAAATGTGAGGTATAAAGAAAAGACTGGAATATCCCTTTATTCAGATATGGAAGAGTGGGAGAAGGAAAGTTGAGGGGAGGTATGAAACTCAGGAGTTTTTATTTGGGACATAAAAAGTCTACTTGGAAGTATTTGAGCTGCTTTTTTCAGGTAGCTGCAGGACAACATCCATCAGGTACTTGGTATGTGATGTAGCATTTCAAGAAGCTGTGCCCTCTGAAATGTTGGTGGTACTGATGGGGCTGGATGAGATCAGCAATGGAGTGACTGCAGGAGGCATTGTGGAAGGGGTGGAAGGACTCTGAGAAGGGCTCACTGGAAGGAAAAAGCCTTTGCTCTGTGGGCTGTTTCCTCACACTGGCTGTAGCAGCCCAACCTTGTCTGCTCAAGTCCAGTCTCTGCTACTTTGGACCTTCAACAGCAGCTGCTTTCCTAGGCTCCTCATGAACTCCAGGCTTATTTTTAAATACTACAGCCTTTAATGGTGCCCTTCTTACAAATACCAGCTCATATCCCCTTGTGGGATTTGAGGGGGTTTGTTGTTGTTGTTGTTGTTGTTGTTGTTGTTACTGTTGTTGTTGGTTTTTTTGTTTGGTTTTGTTTGTGTTTGGTTTTATTGTTTTGTTTTTTGAGACAAGTTACAGCCCTGGCTGTCCTGGAACTAGATCTTGTAGACCAAGCTGGCCCTGAAATCACAGAGATCCACCTGCCTCTGACTCCTGAGTGTTGGGACTAAAGGCGTGTGCCACCACTGCCCTACATGATCTGAGTTTTTAAAACTGGTAAAGTGTTAGGTAACAATGATATAGCAACAGCAAAATCAATTAGTTTCTAGAAAGCCCAAGCCCATTCTGTCCCCATTTAATTGGGCTTTCTCTGATCTTTTGCAGAAATTATAATTTTTATGGCTCCATAGTTGGCATTCAGACTAAACTGAGAACAAGAGATAATGATACTCTATTGGGAAGCCAGGAAATTAAACAGATGGTTAAAACAAATCAAAGCATGTTCATAGCTGTGATAGGGAAATGGGGGTGTATATACGGTAGACAGGATGATGTCATATGCTACATTTCCCAGAGATGTTTAGATCATATATCCAGAACCTTTGAATCTGTTATTTTACATAGCAAAGACAAAACTGAGGTTGAGGATGTAACCATTCAGTTGACCTTAGAATAGGAAGAGTTCCCTAGGTCATTCAGGTGTGTCCTGTGTAGTTACGAAGGTCTTTAGGTATGAGGGAGAAGAGACTGAGAAAGATGTATGATGAGGAAAGTTATAACGGGGGGAGGAAGAACAAGGAAAAACATGGGTGACTGGAACCAGCAAGGATGATCCACCTGTACAGCCACAAGGGCAGTGCCTCTGCCACACTTAGATTAAAGCCCCACAACACCCATGCCAATCTTCTTGACTGCAAAACTGTAACCTAATGTGTATTATATTAAGCCACTCTCTGTGTGATGATCTTTTACTTTAGTAATAAAAACTAATAGAGCACTTGGTGGCCATTTAACTTTTTAAGGTTTGGGTTGTGAGCTCAAAGCAAACTGCCAATTCTCGAAGACCCGGGACAATGAAACTCCCTTAAAACGTCCCCCTGCTCCAGGGAAGACTGGTTCTTCTGCACCCAGAGCTCTTTGTATAGGGTTGAGATGGCATGGGTTTTCCCTCGTTCATCTTAGCATATCTTTTGTTGTCTGTTCAGCTCATGCTTAAGCAGTCAAGTTGATGAGACTGTGTGTGTAGCTTCAGACATTACCAGGAGGCACAATATCACAGAAAAACCCCCATGATCCTCTGGCTCATAACAATCTTTCCACCTTCCTTCTCTTCCTCAATATCCCCTCAAGTAGGGGAGTGTTTTATAAATATATGCATTGTGACTGGGCTCCACAGCTCTGTATTTTGATTGGCTGTGGTATTCTGTAATGGTCTATGTCTATGCTAAAGGGAAATTTCCTCGATGAGAGGTGTATACAGACTGAGCAGGTTGGATTTATGTATTTAGGAATATATGTGTATACAATATATACACATATGTAACAGCAATTAGTGAAAAATAGAGACCATGAATTTAAGAAGAACAAGGAGGGGTCTATAGGGAGGGCTTTGAGGGAGGAAAGAGAAGGAGAAATGATATAATTATATTATAATCTCAAAAACTAAAAAGTTCTCACTGTTGGTGCACACATAGTCAAAGTTCTTTTGGTTACAAGTAACAGAAGATCTAGTAAAACTTTTCAAACTGAAAACCTAGCTCAATAAATGAAAACTTCAGGGGAAATTTGAGCTTCAGGCATAGCAGAAGACAGGTGTTCAAGTATTTGATGTTGGTGGCAAAGTCACTCAGTAGCCACTCTTGGCTGGCATTCTTAAGTCTTAGTAAACCTGCCAGAAAGAATATTTTCCTCAGCTCTGGAAGTTGGATTAATTTCTTTCATCAACTTGATTCTTATCCAATCATGATCTCCAATGGATTATTGAGAATCCTCCTGCAGGTCTGGGTCATGTGTTCATCCCTGAAATCCAGAAGTAGGAGCCGCACCTTCCATCATATGTGTACAATGAAAACAAGTGGGACCCCACAGTGATTGTCCTTTTCCATGATGCCAAGGAAAGGAGTAGGTACCAGTAGCAGGATAGCTGGGAATTGAATCAACGCTGATGTCAGATGCACTTAGATCCTAATGTTATTCCTGTCCTTTACTAAATGAGTGTCTCTTGGTAAATTATACAATCTTATAGCACTCAAATTTACTCATAAATAAAATCACTCATCAGGTTACCTGGGTCATTTTATAGAGCTGTGTAGCTCTATGTATGGCATGTGAAGATTGCTCAGGAAACATGCACTCTCTGCTATATTCCCAGATAGCGATGACTGAGCCCCACATAGCCAGCTACCCTTACTGAGTATCTCAGCGTTTGCTTACATTCCTTCAGGATCAAAACACCTCACCCTCTTTCAGCATCTACTAACTTGATTCTATCTGCCCACACAGGAATGCTTGTGCTTCCCTAGCTAAAGAGAAATACTTTTATTGTGTGTGTGTGTTTGCGTGTGTGTGTGTTTGCGTGTGTGTGTGTGTGTGTGTGTGTGTGTGTGTGTGTAGAACCAGCATCTCCCTATATCACTATGGAAGTCATCCTCATTGAGACCTTACTCTACAGTAGACATAGATGAAGCTAATGTTCTCACAGGGCAACTTTCTCTTTCTCCAAACTGAAAGCACACACTGTCCTGCAGCAACTATGCACTTACATCTCAAGAGAGATTAAACAATGCTTATGGATTTTGCTAGGTGTTCAGCAAATGAGTAGCAAAGCTGGGGAGGGATGTCCACACTCTACAGCTTCCTTCAAGCTCGGCCACTATAGAGTGTTACAACAGGCATGGCAGAGTGCTGGTCAAAATCACAGCCAACGTGAGGCCATGGCTTTGTAGAACCCACACAGACAGACTAGGGTGGGGTAAACAGAGGATCTCCAAGTATTTTAGGACTCACCATTAGCTTTTTAGTCATGTTCTCAGGACTGGTCTTGTGATTCAGGACTGGATCTGGCATCTTAGCTCCAGGCCCTACCCACTCATGAGGACACACTGCAGTACTTTCCCAGCTTTCCTCGATGGGGAAAGTTTTCTTCATCACCCACATGCAGAGAAGATGGGAAAAAAATCTTTAAAAATTCCACTTGAAACTAAATGGAAAATCACATCATAAGCCTGTTTCCAGGCCAATAGTGGGGAAGGCAGGGGAGTGGGAAAGGTTAGGCTAGATAAACTAAAAGCCAGAGAAGAGAAAACCCGAAAGCTACTTTAAATGTCAGGGGACAGAATGGAATAAGCTTCTCAGATGTACGTAATAGAAATGTTATTCGGTCATACTTTAAAGTCTTTAAAAACAAATAATGTGCTCCACAGCAGCCCACCCAAATCAGGCACAAATCCCATTAGCAGGCCTATTTCAGGAAGAAACAACAGAAACAAAACCCCTCTACAAACATCACTAACTCACTCTAAAGCTGCTCACCAAGGAAAATGGCCAGTTACTAACGTCTAAGAGGATGCTAATAGGAAGCTGCTCCAACAGCATCCCTAAGGCCTGCAAAGTTTTCAAGGGAGACTATGCAGTCTGCTGTCTTGACCTTGAGGAGATTCTTAGTTGGAAAATGGCACCAGTCTTCAATTTCTGTATTTTCTTCCCAAAGCCTCAAGAGACTCTGTGAGTCTTACATTACAAACTTGGCTTCACAGAAGGACACCAATACAGTATAGCTATAGGGCAAAGATGACTTTAGTCTAAATATTTAGAACAAAAGTGAGGATGTTGTGGTATATTTCACAAAGAACTGGGGTGGGTTTGTCTTCTACCTGATTGAAGCTTTGGTAGGGAGGACTGCTTTGTTGCTTTGTTACTTGTTGGCTTTTGTTTTGGAGACAGGGTCTCCTGTAGGCTAACCTCAAACAGGATCTGTACCTGAAGACAGCCATGAACTTCCTATCCTTCTGCCTTTACCTGACGCATTCTGTGATTACATGTATGTGTCATATACCTGCTTCATGAGGTGCTAGAGATTGATCTTGGAGCTGTACTCACACTGGACACACTCTTCCACCTGAACTACATTGCCAGCACGTTCCTACATCACTTTCTTCTTTCTGATGTTACTGAAACACTCAACAGCATTAACCCCACCTCCTTCATGGACATTTTTGCTGAGGTTTTCAAAGACCACACTTTCCTACTATTTTGCCCTGTGTTCTCAGGATAAGGTTCTGTGATGTTCCACAGGGGTCACCCTCCTTTTCCTAGTGATTCCTGGGAATTTTCTGGGCTCTATCTTGCGGCTGTGCTCACTGCCCTTAGGTGTCTTTGTCTGTTCTTAGAACTGCACTTGCCTTTGCATGCTCAGGCCTGGGTCCCCCTGAGTTCCAGAGCTACCTAACAGCCACTGCTTTGGGCATCTCAGGTTCTGGCTGCTGTCGTTCTTTGTATTCTTTAGGTTTTCCTCTAAAATCTCTGTGCCCTTGTTATTTCTCCTTCCACTAGTTTCCTACCTGTATTAGTAGGAACCTGGACAACAGTCTTAACACCAGTGATTCTGAACTTGTGGGACCTGACCCCTTGACAGATCCTCTATCTCCAAAGAACATGCACATTACAATTTGTAATAGTAGCACAATTACAATCATGAAGTAGCAATGAAATAACTTGATGATCAGGGGTCACCACAACATGAGGAGCTGTATTAAAGGGTTGTATCATCAGTAAGGTTGAGAACCACTGTTAACACCTTCTTCTTGACCTTTTTCTATGTTTCCAGCAGCTGTCAACCACCAATAGCTCTAAGGTCACAGATAAGGCTTTGGGCTCACCTCCGTTCTCCACTCTGGGATATAGTCTGATTTGTGCTTACATGGGTTTTGTACATTCTGCCACAGTGACTGTGAGTTCATACATGCAGCTGTCCCGCTGTGTCCAAAGGACACTCTTCCCTGATGTCATTCAGTTCTAGTTCTTCCGCTCTTTGGGTCCCCTTTCCCACACTGATTCCTGAGCTTTAGGAGAAAGAGATCTGATACAGCTGTCCCACTTAGGGTTCAGCATTCCACAGTCTCTTATTCTCTACACCTTGACCAGTTGTGGATCTCTGTGATAATTACCATCTACTACAAATAGAGGCTCTGAGGCTCCTCTGATGAGGGAGAGGTGCACTGATCTCTGAGCATGAAAAGGAGTATGTTTAATACTAGGGAATGGATGTATTACTATTATTTAATATTTATTTATTAGGAGTAGGTTTAATACTAGGGAATAAAGAGGCAAGGCAGTGAAGTCAAGCCACTGTATTGAGAAGCTTGAGTGATAAAGGAAAAGACCTAGGAGAGGTTAATGGGGAAAAAAAGATAAAGTTTGAAATTAAATATCAGTTGATTCTTGTACAAAGAGATTGATCTATCTTTTTGAACACTTTGATGGTTTCAAGCTCACAAGTCCTTGAGTATTTGATCTCTGAATATTAGTATTGTTTGGCTAGACAATCCTCTTCGGAAATGACATAACAGAAGAAGTGGCAAATGAGAAGGAACTGGGATCCTAGCTAAGGATGACTGGGAGATTGCTCCCCATGCTTTTTGTGCATTTCTTGTAAAAAGTCTATTGTTGGTTTAGTTAAGCTTAGTCACTTTATATATTGGTTAGAGTTCTCTAGGAAAAAATTAAAGAGTCGATAGAACAGACAGAAATGTGAACTCTCATAAGTTTTGATTCAAGCAGTTTTTGGAGTCAAGAAGTTCCACAGCTAACCATCAGTCAGCGGGTAATGTAATTAAGTTCAAGTCCAAAGGCCTGAGAAGTGAAGGAACAAGGGTTGTGGTGGAAATGCCTTTGTAAGTCAAAAGTCAAGAAGCAGGAGTTTCGAAAACTGAGGGCAGTCAAAGACTGGCTCAGCTCTAGCAGGGTAAATTCATCCTTCCTGCCTTTTGGTTCCTTTCAGGACTTGAACAGGTAGGATAAAGTAATGTTTTACCATCTCTCTGGAACTCCTAAGCACAGAGAAGATGACACAAAATTAACCCTCAAGCCTGAAATATTATTACAGCAAAACGTTTAATGAAATCATCTAATGTTCATTCTCAGCATTAATATTAACAAGTTGGTATGTCTATCAACAGCAATAATTGTGTCTCTTCACAGGCTAACCTTTGGGCATAGTAGAAATTAAATATTTCTAGCTTTCTCTGAACAGGAATTAGATTGTTCTGAGTTGGGAGATTTACTTAGAAATCCTTTGGGAAAATGTTAAGCCCATAGTAATTCTTAAATTCTTACTTGTAAATTCAAATACCGTATATGATACTTTCTAGGTAAGACTGATTTGTCTTAAAAGCAGGCTTTGCAACAGCGTGTTAAGAAAATGGCACAGAAATGTCTTCAAAGTCTAAAGAGTCGACACTTGGTGGTCAGATGCCCATTTATTAGGATCTGGTATTTTCCTACTCGAAAAGGTAAAATAAATGCTATATAAATATAAGACAGATATAGCTAAAATATTAGATTACCTTTCCTGTGTCCACTTTGGGTTTACTTTAGAACTGTCAGGCAATTCTATGTTTTCACAAGCCCTGCCCTTAGTGCCCATCACTACTGAATGGTGAGATAACTGATCTGGGCTCCTGTTTTTCTTTCTATGTTTGATAACTTCCTTTGCTTTTCCAGGTTCACTCTCTTGCACTCTTATATGCTGTGTTCTAAGTAGCTCAACTGTGCTGACAATATCAAAAAAAAACTTTGATTAATAGATCATACTGAAGAATTGAGGACAGTGAAGTCAGGACAATTTTATCCAACACTTTTCCTTAAAGTCATCAAGGGCTAACAGAGTCCTTTAACTGAAACTCGTAGTCTCTTGTCAGGTATACTGTTATGTGCTGTTTTTGATATTTACTCTTTATGCTTTTGGGGGGGGCTGCCACCCAGCTCCCAAATAAATCACACATGGAGGCTTATTCTCAATCATGGATACCTGGTCTTAGCTTGGCTTGTTTCTTGCCAGCTTTTCATAACTTAGATTATCCCATCTATCTTTGACCTTGGAACATTTCTCTTTCACTGTTCCTGTGTACCTTTTCTTTCCTTCTTACTCTGTGTCTGGATGGGTGGGGTGTGTCTGGCTCCTAAGGTCCTCCTCCTCCCTCTCTTATTCCCAGATCCTCTTCTCCAAGATTTCTTCTCATATTCATCCTCTCTGCCTGCTAGGCCCACCTATTGCTCCTGCCTCACTATTGTCCACTCAGCTCTTTATTAGATCATCAGTTGTTCTAGACAGGCAAACTATCACAGCTTCACAGAGTGAAACAAGTGGAAAAAAGCAAAAGTAACACACCTCAAAATAACATCCCCCACAAGTGAACGTCTCCACATACTTGCTTTGTTGTAGTTTCCCTTCTCACTGCCCCAAGTTGTGATATTGAAGTCGTCACCCATGCTGTTGGTTGTCCGAGGAAGCCACACTATCCATGTCCTCTCTTGAACAGCTCTCTATTCACAGTATGCATAGTTACCCTTCTCAAGTGGGGAGTCTATAAATGTAAATATTTATAGAATGAGCAAATGAAAGAGAAACATATATGGAAAAAGAGTAACCTTCTCAGAAGCACAGGCTGCTGCTGCACATCCCACTCTCTAGGCCCTCAGTACAGGGGCAAAATCAAGGGTCCTCCCCTTCCTGCCTCAGCTTCACTAGCCAGGCAACAGGCAATCTTCCTGCAGTTAAGCTGCTCCAACATCCCCACCCAGTCAATAGGACCCTGTCAGCTAAAAGTCTCACTCTGCCCCCAAACCCACCTATCCCCTGCAACCTCACAGGAACTCTGAGCACAGGTTGCAACTGCACAGAGCAGACCAAGAGAGATCTCAGCGTCTCCCTGAGACACAGACTGCATGGGCACCATTTGTTTATTTTTGTTGTTGTTGTTGTTGTT
>LOJH01034887.1:3004-15907 GCA_001685095.1 Ellobius talpinus
TCTCTCCCTCTCTCTCTCTCACTGTATGTGTGTGTGTGTGTGTGTGTGTGTGTTTGAGTTTCCAAATGAATTTAATTGGGCTTGCCTGCATGAGTGAGTGACTGTTTACTGGAGAATGGGAAACTTATCAACAGATACACTAATGAAGAATGACACCCTTCTGTTAGCAACCAATAATGGTCATAATCCTTGAGGGATAAGATGGGTCATGAGCCCCTCTCCTATCCTTGAAGACATGTTGATGGGACCAAACTTATGCTATCTTGTGCAGGAAATCACAGCTGTGGTATGTTCATGAGTTCAAGAGCCATGTCATTTCCAGAAAACAACTTTTTGTAGTTTAGATCCTCATACAATTCAACTCCTTTAAAACTCTTTAAAAAACATTTAATGTGGACAGCACAGTATAATATAAAAAATCAATCAACATTCCTATTAATCTGCTTATTTCTCTGATCTGTTGTCTGTAATTACATCATATAACATTCTCAAATTGAAACACAGATACGACTTAGCATAGGTAAAACTGACAATGAAGGCATAATATAGTCATTAATTATTTTATCACACTAACATAGATATGCAGTTTCCACATACTTTACATATCATGATTCTTATCCATTATATAACTGTACAGTTATTACTGTAAGTGTCATAATTTTCATTTTTTGAATGACTTTGTCCAATGATCTGGTCACCTTGAAACATCATCACAGTGTTCCAGACTCTGTTCATGAACCTCTCCAGCCTTTTCAGCTGAACAGATCTTGATCTTGTCACTTAACTTGTTTTACAGAGCACTTAGACCTAGTTACTACATGTTTGATTCTTGCAGTCCTAAACACCATCACATTGAAACCACAGGTCATATAATCTTCCCCAGAGGCAAAGCCCAGACATCAGCATAGTCTTTATGTTGTCTGACATACCTGTCACATTTTCTTTTGTGTTTCTATATGACAAATACTTTATGTCTTTTGATTTATTGTATTTTTAATGATTTAAACTTTTTATGTATATGGCAGTTCTCTCTCTCACACTGTGTCCCATCTGCCTGCCTGTCTGCCTGTCTGTTTGTCTGTGTGGCTATGTGAGTTCATGCCAAGTGTGTCCAGCTGGCTGCATAGGCTGGAAGATGGTGTTAGACTCTTTAGACCTGGAATTACAGTCATCTATGAACTTCTTAGCATGGGTACTAGGAACCAAACCTACATTGTTTGGAAAAGTGTTGAGGGCCCTTAAACCCTTAAACCTTAAAGCATCTCTCCAGCCTCATTTAATGGTGTATTTCTCAATGTATTTTGTTTGTTTTTCTCTACCACGCCAGTATCTTCCGGTGTACTTTGTGTATGAAGCTCCTTATCAGTAGTTGCGTGGAGTTTCCATCACACTGAGAATCTCAGCACACATCCATGCTGCTGCTTCTCGGCCAGTGCAGGTATGTCGTTTCCATGGTAGCTGCTCTTCCTCTTCCTGTGACAGAACACAAGGTAAACACAAGGGCAGCATGATTTCCTAAAGCTCACAGTCATCACGCAGTCATGGCAGCAGTGATGGCATGTATAGTGGTGGGCAGCATGAGGCTGTTTGTTCACATCTTAGTGGACCAGGAAGCAGAAGTATGGATATAACCCCAAGCCCATAGCCCCGTGGAGCCATTTCTCCCATAGGGGCCTTGCTTCCCAAAGGTTCCACAATTTCTCAAAAGCAGTTTTAGCAATTTCATATACAGATCATAGCGCACTGAAAGAATTATCCTCTAGTCTTCCTTCCTCTGCCTTACAAAACTGTTGTCATTTAATTCATTTATCTATAGTGACTCAACAGATTATTAGTTAAGACTTACCTGCACTTTATCGCCTTCAGCCTTCATGTCTTCTTTCCCACCATTGTCCTTTATGTGCTTTTTGACTTTCCTCTTCCTCAGAAATTTTTTTCTGCTGTGTTCAGGAGATCAGGTCTGTTGGCCACAAATCATCCGGCCTTCATTTATTTTGTGCTCTGAAAAGATAGTTTCCCTGGATCTAAAACCCTTAGATTGTTGTTCTCACTTAAATTATTTTACCCTATGGTCATCTTAGATGCATGGTTTCTAAGGAAAAGCCCACTGTGATTTTGAGCTTATTCCTCTAGCAATAAAATAATTTATTCTTGTTTCGAGCTTCTTTTAAGATCACATTATTTATTTGTTTGCGTGCCCAGCATGGACGTGAATGTCAGAGGGCAACTTGCAGGAGTTAGTTTTCTTCTTCACAATGTAGGTTCTGGGGATTGAAATCAGGTCATCAGACCCAACAGCCATAACAGTCTTTACCAAGCTATATCACTGGCTCAAGATTTTACTTTTCTTTTTAGTTTATAGAAGGCTGACTGTGACATGCTTGATTTTAGATTTTTATGATTTATCTTGTTCAGTGCCCCTTGAATTTCCTGAAGAGATGGTTTAGAGCCTGACTCATGTTCAGAATGACTTAGCTATTATCCCCCAAGTACTATACCCATTGTTTTTCCCCTTGCTGTAACTAAATGTCCAACAAAAGTCACTTCAGAAAAGAGAAGTTAATTTTGACTCATATTTTGAAGGCGCAGTTCTTCCTTGTGCTGAAGGCACAGAAGTAGGAGGACAAGGAAGCTGATCACATTGCACCTACAGATGGATGTTATATATAGAGAGAAATACTCTATCTGTTCATTTTGTTCAGTTCAGGATCCTAGACCGTGTAAGGGTGCTCCTCACATTTAGACTCAGTCTCAGCCAATCCTTTCTGGAAATGCTCCAACAGACATACTCAGTGGGTTATCTACTAGGTGATTCTAAATCGAGTCAAATTGACAATGAGGCTATTTCTAGCCCATGTCCTTGGTATATCAATTACTCTCACATGTTACCTACTTGTTTTGAAGTAGTCTTACAGTTTTTGGATATTGTATTATGGAGAATTATTTTACCATTCTTTTTATTGTCCTAGTTTTTAGTTTGTGGCGTCTATACTGACTACCTCCAAATCCACCAATCTTTCTTTAGTCATATCTAGTTAACCTAAGGAAGCATTCCAGGCATCCTTTGCTTCTCAATAATTTGTTTCCCTTTGGTTCTGACCTAGAGCTACTGTATCTGAGTCTATATTTTCCATATGTTCTTGTATCTTGAGTAGTGTTCCCATCACATACAAGTTTGTAGCTTCAGAAGTTTCCATCTCACATGTCTTTAAGTTGTTGCGTTTCGCTATATTTTATACTGAGATTCTGTGGTGACTGCCGATAGTATCTTAATTCTTGCACATAGTCTCCTATTGGTAAGTATACAAATAATAATTTATAAAGTCTTTTCATATAAGATACACAAATGCAAATCAAAATCTACTCTGCTTTATATTTTTGTTTTGTTCCTATATTCTATTTTTGGTTTATTAAAGCATTTATAAATATATTCTTTCCAATATTCTAAACTCTCTTGTCCTTCTGATTCTATTATTCTTTTATATACGTGGTGATTTTTTCCTCCATATGTCTTATAATTCTAAATTACAAACTCATCTTGGATGGGTCTATCTCAAAAATCAACTTCTTAGGAATGTCTATTCTTTTGCAAATATGTTATTAACTTCAGCAAGGGCACAGGTGCAGTATCAATAGTGAATGGTTTTAAGTTCACTTCTCAGTCTGGGTTTTTCTCAATTACAACAATATTAGGAATTCAAATCGCTCAAGTATATGAAGGCATGCTTGAACTTATAAATATTCAGCAGATTCTCTACCAACAGTCCCAGCTGGACTAGACAAAGTCCCTTGGTTGCTGCTTTATGAAAAGTATAATAATTGGAAGTCTCTACTAGGATGTCTCTAAGCATTTCAAATTTAGCACACCTAAGTGTGAACATTTTACCTTTTCCCACAAGTCAGCTTGTAGTATAAGTACATCACAGGTTGTTAATATACAAGATCTTAGAGAATGATGAAGTTTTTGGTTCAATGGGTAGTGAACACAAGAGACTGACGTGTGAATATCAGGGCATATTCAGAAGGATTCAAGGGAAGAAATATTTTTTAGAGAGTAGTTTGATAGATACTGATACTTAGACCTCTAGGGTTAGTATGTTGAGCCCCAGGTAAAGTCAATCATGAAGTAGTTGAAAATAATTTCAGTAATCACAAAGAAGTCCATCGAGGGTAAATGAGCCCAAATTACGGGTTTTTCTTTATAGGTAGATCTATCAAAGGAATTACCTATTAAATGGGAACAAGAATTGTTTCATTAATTTTAGATGGGAGCTAATTTGAATATAGAAGAGAAACCAATGGACTTGCTATAACAACTTAATAAAGCATAATATGACAATGTCCTGGAATAAACACCATCTACTCATAAATCAGCATCAGTCAGGAATTAGAGAACTAAATATTTTGATTTGTTATCATTTAGGATTCAGATTAAAAAGTTATCTTAAGCATCCTAAGGATTTAGAGGCAGTTAATAGCTGCTAAGGAGGGACTCATGAGACCCCCACAGCCCTTCCCTGACTATCTTTAGAGTTGTACAGTTGATGGAGTAGGGACATTTTCTTCAGTAGCATAGACACTGGTAGGTTAGTCCTATAATTAACTTCTTACCCATAATTCCTTCATACAACTCTGAGTGAATTCATTGGGATACTACTACTACAATAATAATAATAATAATAATAATAATAATAATAATAATAATAAGTCATGAAGTAGAAAGAATATTCTAGGGAAGAGGAAAAGGTTCCTCTGTATTGGAATGGGGGCAAAAGAGGGTAATGGAAGTATCATGTGACTGAAATACATTATATACATGTATGAAATGTCATAATGAAGCTCGTCGTTATGTAAAATTAATATATGCTAATAAAAACATCTCAGACGTTCCTTATCTTATTTTGTATTAGCCTTCTACAGTATCAGTCTTTCAACTGAGAAAAAGACTCGTAGATAATTATCTTTAAATTTCTTCATAACTGTTTCAAGGTTTCATGTTCCCCTGAGCATGAGTTTTGGTTCTGTATGCTTCATGGTCTGTGCTTAAATATGCTCATATTTTTGCTCTGTAGATCTGCCTACCCTGAACCCACCTTTCTCCCTGATCTCTTCCCTTGTACATGGCAGCTCTCCTGACAGTAGCCATAATGGAAGCTCCTGGGCCCCTCTGCAGAGATTTCTTTTCCACATATCTTGTACCCGTTTCTGGCAAATCTTGAGAACTCTGTCTTGGTTCAGAAGCCAGTACTGGTGATGTAACCCCAGTTACACCAGAGGTGGAGACCGGAATGGCAAGTTCAAGGCCTGCCTGAGCAACCTCAGTGATAACTTATACCCCAAATGGTGATGTAGCTCAATAGCAGAACATTCCCCTGGCATGTCTGAGGCCCTGGGTTCAATCTTCTGTCCTGCGAAAGAAAAGAACCTGCAAACAGCAACGGCCTATTCTCTGCTCCTTTGTCTAAGGAGTCTGTACTCTTTCACCCTTTCCATAATGAAGCGCTTGCTCCGCACGCAGCTGGGAAGCCTTTCTTATTAATTCGGAGCACATCGGTTTATTTACAGAGTCAGACCACATCACATCCAGCCCATAATTCTCCAATGACTTCCCATCTCATTCAGAAGAAAATTCCAAGTTCTAAAGCAACCACGGGCAAGACCCTGGGTGATGCGGCCCGAGAGTGGATGTCTTCCTTCCGCAGCCTATTTAGGTCTCTTCTACAACTCGACAAAGTCAGCTCTCCGGAGACTGTGTTTCTGATCTGGAAATATAAAATTATATTATATCCTGTGTCACTCTGCCTCCCATTCTGCATTAATGTACTTCCTTACCGGTAGCATGCGAGCAGTGTTTCTACAAATGTTCATATCGGCTTGTTCGTCAGTCATCACCAGCCCATGTCCCCAGAGCATGCTACTGTTTTTTAAGCCGCTAGGTCCCTCCCTGCCTGAAAAGTAGGTGCTTTATTAGTGCTCTCTCGTCCACTGGCAAAAGTTATCTCAGCATGCTTAGTGCTCTGAATAAAAGGTGGAGGCAAATTTAATAATTTGACACATTGTTAAGCACAAAATAATAAAAAGATAGATTAAGAGAAAGAACACAGGGGCAGTGCCTCTGATGTGTTCTGCGTCGCTTTCCAGAAGCAATGACATTGGTACAGATGAGGGTCTGTGAGAGCTGTAAGGATGATGTGCATTCAGCTAAGGTTGACCCGTTGTTGCATGAATAATAAAAACCCTGAGTTAGATATTGGGGTTCAACCTAAAACCAAGAAAATCAAAGCAGCCAAGCCACTAGAGAAGTCTTACCACTACCAAGGCTGGGTGACTGTATACTAACCAGACTAAGCAGACAGAACCTCTCTCTCCTCTCATTTTATATTCTATTTAGTGTTTGCATTAAAGTCATGTGACTCCCTAGTACTAGGACTAAAGGTGTGAGCCACTACCACCTGGATTTGTTTCTGTACTGATCTTGTGTAGCCCAAGGTGGCCTTGAACTCATGGAGATCCTTCTGCCTCTGTCTTCCAAATCCAGGGATTCAAGGTATGTGCCATAACTGCCTGACCTCTAGTGGCTTAGCTTTGCCTTCCTGGTCTTTAAGCAAGCTTTATTTATTAAAACATAAATAAAACATCACTCTACTAATAAATATATTAACAAATTTAATAATATATTAATAAATATACTATTGAAACATAAAATATCACTAACTTCCCCTTTGTCTAAAATAAAAAAGGCTATAACTAATATAAGAAAAACTAAATACAGTAAGTACAATAACTATGTACAATATATACAGGCAATAAATACATCAAAAATGCCCAATCCATCTGCATTTGAAAACTTCAGAGAAAATATTCCATAGCTATCCTATCTTTGTGAGTGCAAAGTCTTACACCTAATTTACCTTCTATCATAACTTGATTTTTGTATCTGGTAAACAAGCAAAACTGTAATTTTCCAGTCTTCAACTCCCCCAGAGACCCAAGAAGGAAACAATATTAACTGAGTAAGTAGGAAGTGTGAGCAAGTGACTTCCAAAAAATGTGAGAAATGAGAAAAATATCTGGCTGCCTGGACAGTCACCCAGATTTCCTCTGTAACATTGGGGCATCCATTTTAGGACTACAGGCCTAGCATATTCGACAAACTTTTCTGTGAAGCAGGATATTCTGAAGAACTGTCCTTCTTTGTCTTGACAATGTTTGCCATTTGGCATCTTTTGTGTCCTGCTTGTCCAATTAGGACAGGATACTGTCAGCAATGGAGGCAAAGGCATTTTCTTGCCCAGTGACTTACTTTTGCTGCAAAGAAAGTAAATTCCATGGAATTTCTTCAATGGCCATTATCTTCTCTGAAGTATTTGATGCTGCCAGGAGCAGACATGTCTCATTATCATAAAAAGAAAGCCAGGTTATTAAAACATTTTAAATGCCATATTCTGTAGATCTCTGAAGCATTTAAAGATGACTTGTCTATCTAAAATATATCTTTGTTTGACCTTGGAAACATACATAATGTGACGACATGTTCAATTATAATAGCTTATTAACTACTAACCTGCGTTTCCTTATTATCCTAAACAGTTGGCAACAATAATTTTCAAGGACCAGAAATATGCATTACATTGTTAAATTATAAGTTATATAGGTACAATACCTTGAACGAGAGTAGACATGTATGTACAGTATGTTCTAACAAAATTAATCTCAATAATAAAAATTTGTACATAATATATAAAAGTTCAAGTCAATTTAAAACTAGTAGCTGTTTTCTAAAAATAGATTCAATAATCTACCTTTTTATCTTATAGCGTCTATATCCTCCCTTTTTTCTTTTTAGGGTAGATTCAATAATCTACCCTTTAATTCTGTCATATCTATACCCCCTCTTTACTTTTTGAAACAAGAACCTTGAATCTAATTTCCTTAGTTTAGCTTTTTTCCTGATGATTACCAATAATAACTTGTAACAAACCATATGACAAATATCCATAATCCATTGAATGACCAAAAACCACCTGCTCCACCTCTTGGGAATATGGGCATCATATTCTTAAATATACTTCCTACTCTCTGGGGGTGATGGTATCTTTAGAGGATCCTGAAAAGAAAAATTTGGGTTAGTTTTCAAACCCTGGAGAGGTAGCAGTATCATTTTTTTTGTCCACTCTATGTGTAATGGGAAAGTGCAGGGCTTATCTCAAGTCTTGTCTAAAATAGTCTGTTAGGTGGGATCATCACAGCTAGCCACCTCAAAATTATTCTGAGCAATTTGTAGTCCAAAGCTGATCCTTGGGTGGGATTTATCAGCCTAGTGGTATTATCACAGTCCTGAAGGAGTTGTCTTGTGGGACCCCACCCTCCTTGTGGAGACTTCAAAGGTCACTGTTAGGGGTGCTCGTGGTTCACTACAGAAACCACTACTCGTGGTTAAGAGAGTCAAGCCCGAAATCATGTATAGGAAGGTAGATAAAAACCTTTTTCTAAAATTAGTTAGTACTCTATATGATTATTACTATCATGACAAAAAGTTTAAATATATTTATATATATATATATATTTAAGTAAATATATATTTAGATAAATATATATACATATTAGTTTTATAAGTCTTACACCTTAAGAAAAGCTATCAAAGGATCAATATCAAAGGATTATGAGATTAGTAGCAATAAAATAGTTCTTAAATTTTTTTTTCCTTCTGTCTCATACCAGGTGGCTTTTCTGACATGAGACAGAGATTTTATTTTCACTTTTCTTAGCATCCTTGGGTTTTGAAGAGGAGAAAGCCACACTTCAACTCCAAATCCAGCTTTACTCTTTAACTGAACTAGAACTTAAAAAAGAACATTCGCATTATATGTCTGTAGAGAACAGAGGAAACAAATATTTGGGAAGATTTCTGAAATTTTATCCTTTTGGGAATGTGATATACCAATAGGCCAATTTACTCTTTTTCTTGAGACATTTTTTTCTGGATGATTTGTCCCTTTTCTTCAGATGTCTCATTTGTCCAGTGTTCTTCAGATTCCTTAGCTGGATACCTTTATTCTCCTGAAAAGAGAGAGTCAAAAACCTTTCCCAACCCTAATTTTGGGAAGATTCTCTTTTTGGAAAGTTATATCCGATCAAATGAAAAGCATTTGTTAGTTTTATGAGTTAGTTCAAATTAAAAGGCCATGATGTTCAATGATATATCATCTCTTCTAATTAAGAGGTGTCTCTTGTTCAAATAGAATTTTTACCGATTTTGATGGTATCCATAGCTTTTATTCTCCTGTGGAAACAAAAGCAAAATCCTGTCCCCAACATGACACATATCCTGATTTCCATTCTGAGGTAAATATATCTTTAAAGTATATAGGTTGATTTAATTCTGTAGATTTTTTCTACTATCCAATGTTTTTCTGCAGCTATTGTTCCTTTAGCATTAGCATTTAGAAAATACAAAGTTAATAAAGCATTATGCAATCTATTTCTGGAGGTATTTGTCATTCCCTTTTGTTTATTTAACTTATCCTTTAGAGTTTTAATTTAACTTTCTATAACTGTCTGTCCTGTAGGATTGTGTGGTATACCTGCAATATGCTGTATACTGTAGTAAGCAAAAAAAACAAAAACAAAAAAAAACCTGTTTCATTCTCTTCATTCTCTTACAGACATATGCTGGGGCATTGTTTGTTTTTATTTGTGCTTGTGCAGGTATACCCATGGTGGGCATGACTTCTAGCAAATGTGTGATTACAAATCAATTTTTCCAAAATCAAAGCAGTTGTGCATTGAAAACCTGAATAGGCATCAATCTTATGGTGTACATATTCTAGGTTTTAAAGTCTACAAAATGGAACACATTCATCTACCAGATTTTATTCCTTTGAGTACCCTTTGGGTTACTTCCTGCAGGTAGTGGTGTTTGCTTTCATAGAGAACAAGTAGGAAATTTCCTTATAATCTCCTTGTCTTGTTGCCATGTAATGGAAAAGTCCTTTTTTAAAAAATTTTTCTATTGACATGATGGATTTTTGATAGAATTCTGAGACCTTCAGCACATTTCCAATCAAACATTGATAAATCTGCATTAACTTGTGCTAGAGGATGTGGCAGGCCTGTATGGGATAGGATGTTTGTTATGTATATAGAATGATGCCTATTCCTGATTAGACCTTGTACCTGAACAAATAATGAAATCAGTTCTGTATCATATGGTATAAATTCAATGGTTTCAGTATATAAAACAACTCATTCTGCATATTGCAAATTGGTATCTATATTGAGAGGTTCTTTAAAATTCCTTAGTATAGTAAAAACAGCAGATAAAAATGACTTTTTGAAAGAATGCTAAGTGCTTTGTTCCAGTTTAATTAAATTTTCTGATTTGTAACCTGCCTTTCCTGGTTTATTTGCATCAGTATAGAATGTAGAGGCTCCAGTTATTGGTGTGTCTCATACAATGCAAGGAAAAATTTAAAGTTCCCTTTGTAAGTTGAATTCTCTCGTTTTTGAGATAATTATTAATCTTCCCCAAAAAGTTACTCCAAGCTCTTTGCCGGGGTTCACTTACTTTAAATAATTTGTTAATTTCATCATTATTAAAATGTACTATAATTTCTGCTGAGTCTATTTCTGCTAATTGCCAAAGGTTCAATTTTCCTTTTATAATTAACTCAGAGACCTTTTCCTCATAAGTTTTTAATTTTCTACTCAGTTTATGTGGTAAAGGATCCATTCTAAGATAATTTATTCCCTCTGCATTAAAATTTATATAGGGGAATATTTGGAGGGTAATATGACCAGAATGCAGTTAAGATTTATATCCACATGATCCATATGTGCCTTCTGTAATTTCTCTTCAATCAAAGTCTATTCTCTCTCAGCTTCAGCTGATAATTTTCTGGGACTACTTAAGTCTTTGTCACCATCTAAGGTTTTGTTTAAATGAATCAGCTCATCAGGTTTCATCTCATAGTGGGCCATAATTGAGAAATG
The DNA here is from genome assembly GCA_001685095.1 of Ellobius talpinus. Taxonomy (NCBI): domain Eukaryota; kingdom Metazoa; phylum Chordata; class Mammalia; order Rodentia; family Cricetidae; genus Ellobius; species Ellobius talpinus. The sequence goes on from LOJH01034887.1 coordinate 13,997, forward strand.
CCTCCTATCAATCTTTGAAAGTCATTAAGAGTCTGCAATCAATCTCGTAATTTGTATCTTTTAGGATCTAATTTTCTTTAACCCTATTTTATAGCCAAAATAATTAATAGAATCTGCTCTTCATATTTTTTCAGGAGTAATTTTTAATTCCCAACAAGACTTTCTATTTTACTTCTTCAAACATTTCTTCTAAAGTATCTACATTTGGATCAGGCAGCAAAATGTTATCCATGTAATGGCAAACTATGCATTCAGGAAATTGCTTACATATTATTTACAATGGCTGATTTACAAAATATTGACATAGGGTTAGGCTAATTATCTTTTCTTGGGGGAAATCTTTCTATTGATATCTTTTAGCAGGCTGAGAATTATTATAAATAGGCACTGTGAAGGCGAATTTTTCTCTTTTTTCTTGTAAAGGTATAGTGAAGAAACTTTTAAATCAATAACTATAAGAGGCCATCCTTTAGGCAATGGAGAAGGCAAAGGAATGCGAGAGTGTAGAGAGCCCATTGGCTGAATCACTTTATAAGCGACTCTTTTAAGTCTGTCACCATTCTCCATTTTCCAGATTTCTTTTTAACAAATACAGGAGAATTCCAAGTGCTGGTTGATTCTTCAATATGCTAAGCATCTAGTTCCTCCTATACCAGCTGTTCTAAAGCCTGAAGTTTCTCTAATGTTAAAGGCCATTGCTTAACCCATCCAGGTTTGTATGCCAACCATCTTAAAAGTAGAGCTGTTAGTGCCTTTGAAATTAAAGAAACTGTTGTGCCTTGTTCTTGTACAACCTGAATTGTCAGTGACTGTTATTTATAAAATCTTCTAAGATTTTTCCCTGAATTATACCTTAATTTATGGTTCATTTCTAAGATTGTGGGAATGTTAACCTGAGTATTCCATTGCTGTAACAAGTCACGTCCCGCAAATTCATTGCTATGTTAGTAACATATGGTTTTAATATTCCTCTCTGTCCTTCTGGCCCTATACAGTCAACACATCTCAGGCTCTGCTTTGCCTGAGATAAAGTCTTGATCCCTAAAAACTGAACATTTACATCCTGAAGAGTACAATTTGAATCCCAAAATTCTGATTAAATGATTGTTACATCCACCCCTGTTTCTATTAGACTTTCAATGACAACCTTATTTGTTCATATTTTTAATTTTGGTCTTTGTTTATTTATAGAAGTTAGCCAAAATATTCACTGTATGGTTTCTCCTGAAGTTTTTTTTTCTTTCTTTTATGTCTGTTCTATTATTAAGAAGTTTCTTCTACAATGGCAGGAAACAACTGAACCATATTTGGCACAGGGGCCTGCGAGAGACCCCTCATGGAGTTTTTTGTTGTTGAAGGATTACCATGAATATTCCTCATTGCCCTACATTCTTTAGTCCAATGCCTGCCTTTGCCAGACCTTTTCCATAATCCAGAAGGGAGAGACTTTCTGAATGGATTTGTCTTAGAAAAACATTGTTTCTAAGAATGCCCTGTTAATAATCCATTTTAAAGTGACCTTGTTTTCTACATTTATAACATTTAATATTTCAATTTTTCCTCAAATCTCTGGAAAATACCTTTTTTATCAATGTATTATCACGTTCATGAGATTCAATATTGATTGTATCCATTACTCCAAAGGTGCTGACCTTGCCTTTAATGGCTTAATTATCCTTTTACATAGAGAGTTGGCATTCTCAAAAGACAGAGAATCAATTATTATTTTTCTAGCTTCTGAATTTGATATCATTCTATTTACTGCTGAAGCCAATCTTTGTAGGAAATCCATAAAGGCTTCCTTTGGGCCCTGCATAACTTAAGTAAATGACTCAGTTTTCTTTCCTATTTCTCCAATTCTGTCCCAAGCATTCAAAGCTTCTGAGTGGCATAAATCTGTAGTGATAAGGG